>JAKWBJ010000034.1:715000-756292 GCA_023159175.1 Wohlfahrtia magnifica | reverse complement strand
GAATGTTGAGATAAAAACCTCGATTCCAAGCTTCAAACTACCAAAGCTAAAACACTACGATTTTCCCTTACCTAATAGTTCTAAATATCTGCATATTATCCTGGACACAAATTTATCATGAAGTTTTTATATCTACCACAGTGATAAGCTATTATTCGTCCTATTCTTACATATGAATCTCTGGTATGATGGATTACAACTAAGAAGAACTTTATCGTGAACCAACTAAATAAAGTTTAGAGATGGATATGCATCGGTAAAAGAGGCATACTGAGAACTAGTACTGCACCGTGTTCCTATTAACCTTAATAAAATGGCCATATCTGCCTACAACACAGAGGCTTAATGCAAATGGATGTTGAGATCAAGAACATATGGACTAGCATTATTGTGAGCCTACTGCCCCAGATATTGAAATCTCAATCGGACTGTATTACCCTCTATAAGAATTTTGATATAGTGTTCAAATTTAGAATTATTTCCAGAAGCGAGTTTGTAAGGATACATTAATTGGCGAACATGATACCATAGGGATAGTTAAAAAATTAACTGCGGTGTTGGATCTGGTGTTTTCTGCGACGCGCTAGAAATAGGTATCTCTCATCGTCTTTTGAATGACTGAGATATTCAAGGTAATGGCGACCTGTAAGGAACTATATGTTCACAATATACGTGGCTATATTGGAATTCTTTTTGATAGTCAAGACATAACAGGGAAAAGAGTGGAAACAGTATTTCACCTTTTCTGTGTTCATCCTTGATCAGTTATATAGGAGTAGACTTAATGGCCTACTGAGCTGGATCTAATACCACATTGCTATGCATATATTAAAGTACATTTTGTGAGTGATGTAGTCTTGTCAAAACAAGGACTTCGTTCAAACACAAAAATTTAACTATAAAACGAAAATTAAATAAGGAAAAGCATCAAAAATATTATGCAACTTTTCGGTTAGTTTTACCTCTAACTAGTTCGTGCTCCATCGAATTAAAATATAGCGTTAGTAAAATATGTACCAGAACATGGAACCATGGTATGAACAATGATGGAAAAGCAAACTTTTCGATGTACATATATACATCGTTATGTCCGCGCAAAACCAATAAATATTGTTAATGAATACCAACTACCATACCATTCATAACTACCATATCAACTAGACAATGTTTTCTTATTCTACCTCTCTATTTGACTTTCAAAAAACACCTTTCGGCAACTGTTAGAGCTAAAAAATGTTTTATTTTATGTCAAATATCATTTGACATATGGAAAAAACTCCTTGGGGTTTCAAAATTTTTTTAGTTGGTCCATTATTGAAACAAGAGTTTAAACAGTTGTCAGAAACGGGTGTGCAAAATAAAGCTCTAAGGAAATTATTTAAAAATAATAGAATATTGGATTTAAAAATAGACAGGACTATTTAAAAATCGTATAATAATAATTAATGAAAGTTAATATAAAAAGAAAAATAAGAATAACCCTATACTAAATAGAAAATATTTGAAAATAAAGATTGCAAAGATGGCCGAACGCCATCATTGTAAAATTGCAATACGCGGAGAGTCAGGCATAATGTGTGCAGGTGTATGCAAAAAAAAGTGTTTCACTGTGCTAAGAGCTGCTCGGGAGTGGATCAATACTCTATTGGCATATTGGACTCCGGTGGCTACGTACGCTTTATGTGTGATGTGCAATATATCCATAACGTGGATTTGGCGCTTGCAGAAATTCAGAGCAGTGTAATAAAAAATAAGGAGAACTTACTAACATATAAAGGCGAATTTGAAACAGCACTAAAACAAAACGAATGTGAAATAAAACAACTGTTACAAGCGATTGAGAGAAGATATGAAGAGAGGCTTAAAAAGATAGATGCAGCACAAAAATACTGTGATAAAAATATAAAAGAAGTTAAAAAGCTGTATATAACAATAAATGAACATGAAAACAAAAACAAAGAGATGTGTGATACAATTGAAGTAAATAACAAAATGATGTGTGATGAAATAAAAAAAGCTATAACGGAGAAAAATGTCAGGGCAACCAGTAGGCTATCATTTGCAGATGCATTAAAAAATAAAACGGTGATGCCAGATAAGAATAAACAAAACCCGCTGATAATTAAGCCAAAGGAAAAACAAGGTATAGACAAAACAAAAGAGGATCTCAATAGAAAGGTAAATCCAACCAATTTGAAAATTGTAAATGTTGAAGAGAGAAAAAATGGATCTGTTGTTATCCAAAGTGAAAGCAATGAAGAGAGAGAAAAATTAAAGTGGACAGGAATCCTTGATGCCATGTTAATAAATCCTAATAGTCGCCATTGCCCCACCCTCGCACTCCTAGGACACTTTTTTCAAATTAAAAAAATGGCCATAGTCGAATATCCGAATATTGGCTAACTTTAAGACGCTATATCTAAAAATCGGTAACGGTTATGGACATGCGGTAAAGTGGACAGGAATCCTGGATGCCTTATTAATAAATACTAATAGTCGCCATTACCCCACCCTCGCACTCCTAGGACACTTTTTTCAAACTTAAAAATATGGCCATAGTCGAATATCCGAATATTGGCTAACTTTAAGACGCTATATCTAAAAATCGGTAACGGTTAAGGACATGCGGTAAAGTGGACAGGAATCCTGGATGCCTTATTAATAAATACTAATAGTCGCCATTACCCCACCCTCGCACTCCTAGGACACTTTTTTCAAATTTAAGAAAGGGCCATATTCTAATTTCCGAATATTGGCTAACTTTAAGACGCTATATCTAAAAATCGGTAACGGTTGTGGACATGCGGTAAAGTGGACAGGAATCCTGGATGCCTTATTAATAAATACTAATAGTCGCCATTACCCCACCCTCGCACTCCTAGGACACTTTTTTCAAATTTAAGAAATGGCCATATTCTAATTTCCGAATATTGGCTAACTTTAAGACGCTATATCTAAAAATCGGTAACGGTTATGGACATGCGGTAAAGTGGACAGGAATCCTTGATGCCTTATTAGTAAATCCTAATAGTCGCCATTACCCCACCCTCGCACTCCTAGGACAATTTTTTCAAATTCAAAAAATGGCCATAGTCGAATATCCGAATATTGGCTAACTTTAAGACACTATATCTAAAAATCGGTAAAGGTTATGGACATGCGGTAAAGTGGACAGGAATCCTAGATGCCTTATTAATAAATACTAATAGTCGCCATTACCCCACCCTCGCACTCCTAGGACACTTTTTTCAAATTTTAGAAATGGCCATATTCTAATTTCCGAATATTGGCTAACTTTAAGACGCTATATCTAAAAATCGGTAACGGTTATGGACATGCGGTAAAGTGGACAGGAATCCTTGATGCCTTATTAGTAAATCCTAATAGTCGCCATTACCCCACCCTCGCACTCCTAGGACAATTTTTTCAAATTCAAGAAATGGCCATAGTCGAATATCCGAATATTGGCTAACTTTAAGACGCTATATCTAAAAATCGGTAACGGTTATGGACATGCGGTAAAGTGGACAGGAATCCTTGATGCCTTATTAATAAATCCTAATAGTCATCATTGCCCCACCCTCGCACTCCTAGGACACTAGGACAATTTTTTCAAATTCAAAAAATGGCCATAGTCAAATATCCGAATATTGGCTAACTTTAAGACGCTATATCTAAAAATCGGTAACGGTTATGGACATGCGGTAAAGTGGACAGGAATCCTTGATGCCTTATTAATAAATCCTAATAGTCACCATTGCCCCACCCTCGCACTCCTAGGACACTTTTTTCAAACTTAAAAAATACCCGAAGGCGTATTTTTTTAAGTGTACAATTTTGCTGTTTTACGCCTCCATCTGAAACTATTTATTTAATTTCTAAAAATTTTAAAAAATTTACATAAAAATTTCTTACTTTGAACAATAAATTTACTAATTTTTTCTTAAAAATATTGTATTCTTTTAAAAAATTTATCTCTGTTAACTTAACAGTGCAATGTTAATTTACAGAGAAGCCGCGTTAACAGAAAAATTGGAATATAACTTTGAGAGCTAACTTCACACACTTAATTCAAAGTATTATTGATACTAATAAAGAAAGATAATAATAATAATAACAAGGCAGTATAACAAGCAAATATTGCTATTTGCTGAAAGCTTTACAAGAAAACATCTGTTTTGGTTCTTCCATCACGATAATGATTCTACTCAATAGTCGTGGCTTGTGATTGATTTTTTGTTGTAAAACATAGCACAAATCATGTTCATAAAAGGTCGAAGATTTGTAATGTTAAAAAGGCTCGTAAAAGTATTGTTTTTTTTAGACAAACTTCGCATCATTTAATCAATTGACAAATAACCAGTTACACTTCACTTTATAACGTCTGTTCGGAAGCAATAGTTGTAATGAAAAATGATCTGCCGGTTTATTGAACCGAAACGTTAAACAAGCCCTGTTAACCTTGCCATTCAATATCACAACTCAAAAGCCATTAACCATTAAATTAATTAAATAAAGGTAAAAGCAAAATACATATATTAAAGAGGAAAGGAACATATTTGTAGAAGTAATAAAAACCAGATTCAGTTATACTGGTCGCAGGTACACACAAACACAAACCCCTCAACTCAGGCTGTCACTAAGGCCTCAAAATCATCTTAGTAACTCAAGAGCACTATTTAAAAAGTACAAAAAAAGATGCAAAAATTTTAAACTAACCGACCGGGTACCAAAACTTTACAAATGAAAATGCGCGACTCAACTGAGAAACCCAAGGAGTAAAATTTTCCCATATAAAGATTGGTGAGTGACAATGCATGTTAAATGTGCAGAAAAATGTATGAATGGATACCAAAAAACAAAAATGCACATTGGGCGTGCTGTGCAATCGAAATTAATGAGTTGGCTAGATGAAAATGTGGGTAGATTGTAGACTGACTGCATTCACAGGACAATTATTTCGTTATACGTCATTGTAATAGCTAAATGCCGGCTTTACTTTTCCGTTTTTGTTTCCTAATTGACTTACTTAACTGCCAAATGCTACCTGAATAGGTGTTGAGAATTTATTTGTCAATTTATTATTAGTTTTCAATTTGGAATATAAATATTAGCGGCTTTACTAATTGTTTGAATTTCTCTTTCTTTTTTTCAGCCAATATACAAAACTTTTCTTGTTTTTTTTTCTCTGAATTTTATATTTCTTTTTCTCTGTTTTATTTTATTTACGCTCTTTTATTATAGAGGCACACTCACACAAAACATCTCCTTTGTACATGATTTGTACAATGTAAAAATGTAATTAAAATTGTTTTATAAATTAGCAATATTCAGAAAGAATTTATTTTTTGCACATTTTTTGAATTGTTTTCTCTAAACATTTTGCTGATTTTAGTATTACTCTTTTAGTTTTAACACAGTTTTTCTTTATTTTAAATATAGAAATAATCTTATTGACTGAAGCCCGCTTACACACAAACGTACACACACGAAACTATCCAACACAAACACACCTTCTTTCTGATGACCAAAGAAGAATGGAAAAAGAATTGACAACTGGAAAACAAAGTCAAGCTAATTATACTAACGGCGTTCAAAATATAAGTAAAGTTGCCATATACTCTTTCTTAGTACAATAGGATAAAATATTCGTTGAATTATAACACAATAACAATACAGTTTGATTATAACGAACCCTATGCGTCAATTCAATATTTTGTACATTTTAGACAAAGTACAAACAAAAGAAATATTTAGCGTTGTTAGTAATAGGTAAATAACAGTTATTTTGGTTAAAAAACTATTTTGGATTAGTCAACTTATTCGACTCTATCGAATTACTGCCTTACTTACAAATCGTTTATGTTCAAATATTCGGTATAACACAATTTTATATTAGTCAGGGAACACACAATGAAAGTTTTCTCGCAGAAATTTTCTTCAATTCTCCTTTTAATTTGCATTCGCTTCTACACTACGATATTAACTTCAATGAAATTTAAGATTTTCGAACAACATTATTGTATGACATTATGAATTTCATAACAAAAGAGAATTTCAGAGTACATGAAAGAGTGTATACCATTACATGCATTTCTCCCCTCTCATCAACAAACTCAGACTTTCTGCAAGAAAACTTTCTCCTGTGTTTCGTAACTTACACACATTTTAAACGAGATTTGAAATTAAGCAGCTGTTAAACTAGACTAATTTTTAACTTCCTTCAAGTGGTTCTATAAAAAGTAATTTCTTTCTTCACCTGTCTTCCCCAAGTATAGGCTGGATTCATCGTCTTTCATATGGTTTCCATTCTATGGGCACTTTTGTTATATCGATTATCCTATCCATCTTTATTTCCGTCGCATAAAATTCTTAATTATAGGAAGGTCATAAGGAAATGTTGGACAAATGTTTCTGGCTAGAATATTTTCAGAATGCGCCGTAGACAGTGAATAAAAAGTGTAGACTTTATGCACAGGTTGAAACTTTTCATCTTTGTGTTTGTAGTGATATGTGGAGATTGCTACCTATGGTTTAATCAGCTAAAATATTGGCTGCCTCAGTCTGTGGACGACAGCACTGGATTCGTCAGACGCCATAAGGATACTGTCAAGTTAGCAAAAGGACGAAATTTCGCCCAAATTTGTATTCTTGCTTGCCGCATTACTAACCTTTAAGGTCTGATTGTAGCATTAATGAGTAATAGTACTTTTTTGAAATTAATTATATTTTACAGATAAACTACTGACAATCATGTTAGGTATTTTCCTTTCGAATTTTTGCACGCCAGTGTATGTGAAAAGTTTTTACGAAATCAATAAAAGCAAGGTAAAGACAGATTACTTAATAATGATTCGAAGATTGTTTTCGCGATGTGCACATGAACCGTACGCACAAAACCTATTTTATTCATTGCATAGCAATGACTTAAAAGTGTAAGAAAAACGTTATAATTTGTTAAATAGCTTAATTGGTAATATTGATAAACGTTATTCCGCGCCAAGCCTTTCACAATTTTTTTCTTAAAGCCATGCTGATTCACAATTTGGCTTTTTCCTGTACCTTTTTTTTACTTTCCACCTTATTTGTCCAGTTAAAGAACAACAACAACAATAATTGAGAATTTGAAGAGGCCAAAAATTATTATTTATTATTATTATCTTTCTTTATTAGTATCAATAATACTTTGAATTTACATATACAATAGTTTAAATAATAAGCTTTAGCTTTAAAATACATTGTTTCTAACAAAAAATATAACATTTTTTCGAAATATGTTCGGATTTAGTTCATTTTTAACGTCACTGGGTAATCTGTTGAAGAGCTGTAGTCCTTTGTAAAACAATGAGCGTTGCATTGCGGTTGTTGTAGTCCTTTGAATTCTGAAGTCATCATTATTCCTCAATTGGTATGGTTGTGTTTCCCCGACATACATTATTTGCTCTATTATATATTGTGGTGCCATTCCAATTTTAATTTTTTGAATAAAGTTTACGGTATTTAATTTCGGTATTTATGACTAAACAGAATTATAAAGTAGATGAAGAGGTATGTCAAAAATCCCACAAACACATTCAAGGCTACCGACCATCGACCACGCAACTGCGAAAGTTGCCAAATAACCAACTACTTAATTATTTTAACGACTACAGCTGCAAAATAAACATCTGATTTGACACATTGGACATAACCTGAACAAAACATATCATTTCATTTCACATATATTTTTTCGCGTTTTTAATGTATATATTTTATGTAGTGCGTTTTTAAGCGACTAGCCGTGTTGCCGCTAAAATAATTATTCTCATATGTATACATATTTAACAGAAAGAAAGAATCTTTTCACTGTCTGCTACTAAATTTTTCAAGAATGGAAAAAACAACAGGCAAATAACACCAAGGCGAATTTTAACAAATTTTGAAGTAAACATACATATGGGTTCTACACGAATTTGTATCATTATTTTTCTTTTAAGTTTGTATAACATTATAAGCGGTGGTCGTGATATTTCACAATTTTTGACACCTTTGTAATAAATTTTAAAAACAATTTTACCTGATAAATAGTATTTCACAATTCGTTAATGCAGTTTTTTGCCATATTTGTTTAGTTTTATGCAATATTTATTTCAAAAGTATAACACTGAAAAAAATTTTGAAGTTTAAAAATACATTGAGCTTAAATTTTTATTATAAAACATCAAGCGTTATTTATAACAGTTTTCATTTATATATTCAAAACTTTGAAAGCATTGCGGCCTTCGTTAAAACTAAGCCATACTGTGATAATAATTTACCGTTTGAATTGATGCCATATGGTAGCATTATACACAGGCATTTTACATTTTTACAATATTTACAGTTCGTTTTTATAAATGGTTTCCGATTGACAAGCAATTTGAAATAGTTTCTTTCTGAAGCGAATTTTATAATTTAAAAAATAGCAATCAGTATATAAACCAAATCAAAAAGCAATGTCTAAAGGACGTGGTCAATTTTTAGATTTGTGCCTGGAAGAAGATAGTGGCGTGGGCTCGGGTAGTCCTGTTTCTGGTGGTGGTGAATACAAACGCTTAGGACGTGGAAAACTTATTGAAGAATTGGCCACTTCATTCTCTGGATTATCCACTACTGGACGTGGGCGTAGTAGAGTAAAAATATTTGAAGATGACAATTCACAGTCCACATCGCCCTCACTTGGACGTGGTAGAGCTAGTCTATTTCAGCGTCTAATATCTGAAACAACAAGTTCAACTATGTCATCAGAAGAGCAGAAACCAGTTAAAATAGAGGCACAAATTCAGACTCAGCAGCCAGAAGAGCCACAAGTTAGGGAGGCAGCTAAAGAAGAAAAATCTGAATTTTTTAAATCATTGCAGAATATCCACGGTTCAAAAGGTACTCCTGCCAGATTGGCTTGTAATTATATACGCCTAGAGTCGGATCCTGATAAAGGTGTTTATGTTTATGAAGTTCGCTTTGTACCCAATGTAGATTCCACCAATTTGCGTATGAAGTATTTAAATGAACATCGTGATAAGTTTGGCGGCACTAAAACTTTTGATGGTGTTACTTTGTATCTGCCAATTTTGCTTAAAGATAAGTTGACTACATTCGTTTCTCACAATATAGCGGATGGCACTGATATAGAAATACGTGTGATGTATAAACGCAAGGAAAACTTAAAAAATTGCATTCATCTCTACAATGTCTTATTTGATCGTGTTATGAAGACCTTGAATTATGTACGATTTGATCGTAAACAGTTTGATCCCACTTCGCCAAAGATAATACCTCAGCAAAAACTAGAAGTCTGGCCTGGCTATGTAACAGCCGTGGATGAGTACGAGGGCGGTCTCATGTTGTGTTGCGATGTCTCGCACCGCTTGTTGTGCCAGAAAACTGTGCTGGATATGCTAATCGATATACACAAAAGTAATACGGGTTCTTTTCATGAGGCAGCTAAAAAAGCTCTGTTGGGTTCGGTAATTATAACACGATATAATAATCGTACATACCGTATAGATGACATATGCTTTGACAAAAATCCCATGTGCACCTTTCCCACCAAAGATGGTCCTATAACCTACAAAGATTACTATTTAAAAAGCCATAACATTGTTATAAGAGACAACTCTCAGCCTTTGCTTTTGAGTATTAAGAAGCAAAAATTAGCAAATAATCAAGGATCGGAAGATATAGTCTTTTGTTTGGTACCAGAAACTTGCCATTTGACCGGCTTGCGGGATGACATGCGTTCCGATTTCAAGTTAATGCGTGAAATAGCCACATTTACTCGCATATCACCAAATCAGCGTTTGCAGGCATTGGAAAAATTTTACACTAATATCAACAGCAGCCCAGAGGCGCGTCAGATTTTAAAGGATTGGGGCTTGACTCTTAAGCAGTCGTATGAAACCATTAATGGTCGTCACTTTGAAGAAGAAAAGATTTTTTTTAATCAAAAGATCTTTTCGGCTGGGCCAAACGCTGATTTCTCTAAATATGCCGGCAACAACGAACTGCTTGAAGTGGTGCACATATATAATTGGCTGCTAATACACGTCAGAAACGACTCCAGAGTAGCGCGATCCTTTTGTGATCATATCGATAGAAATACTCGAGCATTTGGTCTTAAAGTGCAGAAACCCAAAATGGTAGTCTTACAAAATGATCGAGTGGATACTTATGTGAAAGCATTGCGCGATAACATTACTAAAGATACGCAAATCGTGGTGTGCATATCTCCCACAGCCCGAGATGATCGTTATGGGGCTATTAAAAAAGTATGCTGTGCTGAAATACCAGTGCCTTCGCAAGTAATAAATGCTCGTACTCTCTGCAATGATGCCAAAAATCGTTCCATAGTACAGAAAATACTTTTACAGATGAACTGCAAATTGGGTGGTACCTTATGGTCAGTAAAGATACCAATTAAGAATGTTATGATCTGTGGAATTGATTCATATCATGATGCTGCCCAAAAGGGTAACTCTGTAGCAGCTTTTGTGGCTTCTATTAATCCCACCTATACAAAATGGTATAGCAAGGCCGTTATACAAACGAAACGTGAAGAGATTGTTGGTGGCTTGTGTTCTAGTTTTATTTCTGCATTGTTAGAATTTCGCAAGGAAAACGGTAAATATCCTGATAGCGCCATTATCTATCGTGACGGTGTTGGAGATGGACAGTTGGCTTTGTGTGAATCGTATGAAATTCCCCAATTTGAATCAGCTTGCAAAAGAATGCTTAATCATACACTCAATCTCACATTCATTGTGGTGCAGAAACGCATTAATACTCGATATTTTATGATGGGCGGCGATAATGCAAATAATCCTCTTCCTGGCACTGTGGTCGACAACAACATAACACGTGCTAATTATTACGATTTCTTTTTGGTCTCGCAAAGTGTGCGTCAAGGTACGGTAAGCCCTAGCCATTATGTGGTATTACGCGACGATTCACTTTACAGTCCGGACATAATCCAAAGATTGACATATAAACTGTGTTTTCTTTACTATAATTGGCCGGGTACTATACGCATACCAGCCTGTTGTCAATATGCACATAAAATGGCCTATTTAGTAGGTCAAAGCGTACGCCGTGCACCTGCAGAAGAGTTGTGCAACAAATTATTTTATCTTTAAATACATTTTTTCGTTGTTAGTTATTCTATAATACATATATTCATTTTTACTTACTATTGTTTCTTTATGATTTCTCTTATTATATTTCACTAATGTAAAAAAGGTACATTTACAGAATTTTTCCTTTTTTTTAATACTTGACTGTATATGTCTTCTATATATGAACTCATTTTAAAAATGATCAAATAAAAAGACTGTTAAAATGATTTTTCTACCTATTTGCATGACCATATACCACTTCGAAAAGAATTGTACCTATTTACGTAATTTGTTAAACAAAAAGAGGGTATTGAAAAACTACACTTAAATTCTTTTCGAAGTGGTATGAATTGTTTGTTAAATTGAAATTTAAGAGTAGTTTTTCAATATCTTCTTTTTGTTTAATAAATTACAACTTAATAATAGCTCTTCTAAATACATAAGTAATAGTTTTGAGTTTAATAAAATATGATCAGAATATTTTGAACTCTTAGTGATGCTTAAATTTTTAATTTGCTTTGTTAAAAAAACAAGCGAATAATTTTATTAAATGTAAAAACCATCAAACCACTGATTTTAAGAAAAATAAAAAGTAGATATACATACATACCTGGCTTTATAAAAGTATAATGTATACCGTATTCGAATACTTAAGCCCCTATGAATTTAGCTCATTTTATACTTTTTTAAATAATGAATTAAGTATTTTTGTTTTTGTCAAATTAATATAATAAAAGTATACATATTTAGAATGAGACTGCATTCAACATTTATAAATATTTTTATATGTTTGAAGATTTTCTAAATATAAATAAGGCGCTCGAATACTTCTGTCTCTAACTGTATATTTAAGTAATTTTAATATTTTTTTTAGCATAACCTTTATTTTTAGCATATTAATATGTAGATATATATACAATGTGTAGTTGCACTGACAATGACATAACGTTTTTATTCACTAAGTTGTAAAATATTGTTCAACATTTTTTTTACCTGAAGATACGTCTCCCGAAAATTGGTATTAAAAAAAATATAATCTAAAGAAAAAAAGAAGACGATAATGATTGTTCTCAAAAGTATTGGAACATATGAAATGGAAACATAAAAATAAGCACATTGTAACACATTGTATTAATAAGAAAAAATATCAGAATCTTGTCCGAAATCATAGCAATTTAAAGTTTCATTGGATTTCAATTTCACTCGAGTTCGGTTTACAGAACATAGCCGAATATGAAAATAAAAATTTTATCAAAAAATTTTTAGCAAAATAATACATTTTGGACAAAAAAAAAAAAAAAAAAAACGAAGAATTCTCCGTCACAACTTTAACAACTTAGAAAAACGTAGCTATGATCGTAATGCGAAATGCATACAATAAAAAAAAAAAAAAAAAAAAAATAACAACGAAATCAAAAAGCAAAACACCAAATTTGCCAAACGAAGAGAATTTGAATCAAATCGAAACGCAGAATAGAAGTGAATATTGGAATGGACGTTGAATTCCACTAAAATTTCAAGTACTTGAATTTGAATTCTAAGTGTTTATTGGTTAATGTTTAAAATTACTATCATGCAAAAATGTTAGAATCAATGTTTGTAGAATGTTTGAATCAATTATATAACTATTCTTTTTATAGAAAACATTACTTCTTTAAATATTAATAACAAATTAGGTTGTATTTGACCCATATTACAAAAAAACAGATATAGCACTGCCCTGCTCTACAATAAATGTACTTTGGGCTTATAACAAATGTTTTCTAATATGTTTAAACCCAATGAATTTAAAAATAATTATAAATATGAGAGATTATAAGCTTCTGTTAAGAGGTATTGTAGTACTGCAACCTTTTGGTCTTCTGACCATCCCTTGACTAGTATAGAATCTTCCTATATCAGTTCCAGCTCCGTTGCACTGACTAACCTTCTCCGTTTGGCAAATTTGATAATCTGCGTTTCGTTTCTTGTCATTTTCTTTCGATTGTATGTATTCTGTATACGATCATAGCTACGTTTTATAATATGCGACGGAGATTCAACCGAAATAGGGGTGATTGATTTGTATTTTACTTCTAGCATTTTTAAAATTTATGAATATGAACAAATAAGCTGTACATTCTGTTTTCTTAACCGTTATTTGGGGTGTCATTGACCTAACATTGAAATTGATAAAACCTATAAATAAGCCGATGGAGATATTCGGTGCAACTACAATAATTTTGGCGTATCTTTATTTTCGCTTTTTTATGTTGAAGCAAACCTACTTTCGTTAAGGTAGAATAAGAAAATTTGTTTTTCAGTTTTAATATTTAAAAATGTTTACTAAATGATTTTTGGGATTCTTTTTTAAATAAACATTTTCAAAAGAATTATAATTTCTTTTATCAATGTATGAAAAATGGCTATGGAATTATGCAAAACTTAACATGATAGTTCCTAAATAAAATTAGATCAGGTTTTTATACAACACGTTTAACCTCAAAGAAACGTTTTAAGTAATACACTTGGCCAATGGTCATCAAAACCAAAACTAAAGCTTCAAAAGTAGACCACAATACGACACGGGAATTGGTGCTCTCGTTAATTGAACGATGAATTTTGTCACGTACCTGATTGATAAATATTAAACCGTTTAGAATATAAAACATATGAAATGATTATTGGCTAAGGGCTTACGTGCATATATTCCTGTTCATGTTTAACACTGGTTAAAGTGCCAGACAATTCACGAATCATATCTTCCAATTTTGTATGACCAATGTCTTCTTCTCCGGGGGCGCCTGGTGCACGGTGTGGTGACTCACCAACATCAATTGAAAACATTACCAATTTGGGTGTCATGCTGCTCTTTTGATTATCGAAGCACACAGTATAAACACCAGTAGTGACAGCAGCAAATGTCAATCTGCTAGACGATTCCTTTTCACTTTGATGCATAATACCTTGGTCGGGACCTGTCACTTTAATATCGATGTCTAAGAAACCACCTTCGATTACCTCAAATGTTACACCTGAAACATTTTGTATTAGAAAACTTGATAGATAAGTTAAATATGTACTGTACTGTATACACGTACTAAATTTGGTTCCTGCTTCAATCTTCTCAAAAAAGCACTCCTCATTATGGGCATCTACGTTGACAATGAAAGCTTGAGCAGTGTGCAACAGTTGCACTAAAGCAAATATTAATATTGTCGCAAGAAAATTTCGTTTCATTTTACTTATTATATTACAATTGTTTTAAAAGCTAAATTTAATGGAAAATTAATAAATTTTCGACTTCTTTACTCTTTTTTCTACAGCCACGTATCTTGTCACTTGTAATGCCATTAATTAGTGCTGCCATCCATTTTAGCTGGTAATTGTCAAACAAACAATAAAAGCTGCCATGTGTTTTCATTATATTGTTAATTTTTAGAAACAGGCGAATTTATTAGAATTCGCCTGGCTCTAGAGTATCAATTACCAAAATCCCCTTTCTTTGATGTAAAAGTACCAAAAGCAAACATACTATCATAACAACGGTATATTTTATCGTTTGTTTTGAAAATTGCTTTCCGTTTAATTTCTTTTTTGTGTGTTTTAATTTGCGCTTTTTGTTGAAATGTATTTTTTATTTACATTTGTTAAGTATTTTGTGAAAAAATGCTTTATTGTTTTAGTCAAGTTTAAGTGAAATGTTCGATAATATTAACTGTCGTAGATTTGCCAAAACAATGTAAATATAAAACGCATCCGTCAACTTGGATAAAAAGGTAAGCAGTTTAAATCCCTTTGTACCATTTACGGTAATATCTAGATTCATATAAATCAGGTAAGATTTAGCCCATATTTGGCCATTACGCCTATGCGACCAATAATAATTGGAATCCAGCGACTGTAACATATTTTTTATTTGAAATTTGTCCTTTTTTTGTTTTGTTATATGTTTCGGGTACCTGGACTTTGTGGGATAGATGTTAATTAGATGGCGGATGACACCTTATTGGCCTGGAACCTTACTGTATAGCATCACTTACCATCATTCTCAATCTAATCAAAGACTTGGAAATTGGCAGATGCTTGGAACACTGGAACGCCCAAAGGTCAGTTCGCAATTTTGCCTT
Source organism: Wohlfahrtia magnifica (assembly GCA_023159175.1). NCBI lineage: Eukaryota > Metazoa > Arthropoda > Insecta > Diptera > Sarcophagidae > Wohlfahrtia > Wohlfahrtia magnifica. The sequence continues at coordinate 741,054 of JAKWBJ010000034.1, read as the reverse complement.
GTTCCGAGGTTCTCAGGTATGCCAGGCCGAACTTGAAACTCCTAACGAAATTTTTTTCGGGCAATTGTGGACAGATGTGGATATTTAACAACAAATTTGTGGTTACATCTGTATACAGATCACCGAGTAGTGCTGAAATCGAGTTTTAAGAAGCTTTTGAGGAAGTCTTAAAGGAAATCAGCGAAACAAACTGTGATATGATAATAGCTGGTGATTTTAACATAGATTAGTGTAAGGACGGTTATTATAAATATTACATATGCTGAAAAACAGGAAAGCCTCAATGAACTTAACGAATTCGTGCGTTCACACGATAAAATGAAAGCCAGATAAGATTGTGCAGCAAATACAGAGGGCTTCCATCAGGGACAACTGGTTCTACTCTACAACTCACTGCGGAAGAAAGGATTATCTCCCAAGCTTCAAGCCAACTGGAATTTACCTTATAAGGTGGTCAAGAGGTCAACCGATGTAGTATGAAGAATACAAAAGAACAATAGCCCTTTATTAAAAATGAGCGGTATATCTAGAGCGACTTGCGAGCTGTGGAAAGAAAAATAATGAGCATATTCGGGACGAACAGGATTAAGTGGGAGACAGCATTACGAAAATAAATAATGTGAAAATTTTGATGTATTTGGTAGATATGTGTCATCTTGCACAGCCAAATCGACCATCTTTACGTTACATTTGAATTAACGGATATGAAAATAGAAGATGTTCGATATTTCCGGAACCTTCCAAACTGTAGATAATTAGCTACATAAAGTGGCTGCTTTACCTACAGGTTGGTTAGTTATCGTTTTGCTGTCATGAGATAAAGATGTGGTTAAGCGGAAGTAAAAGTGTTGTATAAGCGCATATTATATATATATATATATATATATATATATATATATATATATATAATATATATATATATATATATATATATATATATATATATATATAATATATATATATATATATATATATTATATATATACATACATATATATATATATATATATATATATATATTATATATAATATTATATATATACATATTATATTGTATATAAACTGTATAAAAGTTATAGTGTAGTAAATAAATAAAATTGTAACAACAACAAGGTGGTGTTAATTTTATTTTAACGCAATTTAAGCGAACTCAAACGTTTTAAAAAGGTTAAAACGTAACATAAGAATAAAGTACAATTTTTACTTAATGTTAATGGCCTTAAACAGATAATAGGAGAGTTTTCAAGAATTACACAGAACTCAAAAACATTAATTGATTTTGTTATAACAAACAACAACAATATATCGGCAAAGACTAATAGTTCAAATAAAATTTCGGATCATGATAGACATAATAATTAATAATATAAAACAGAAGCCCAATAGTACTGAGTATAAAAAAATTTATATATTCAAATATAATAAACATCAATATAAAAGAGAAATATAGAGTATCCAACAAATAAATATGAATATGGGCTTAAATGATATTGTGAATATATTTGATAATTATATAGGAAATGGGGTTAAAATTATGACAATTATGGCGGACAGTTAAAGAGAATTTTAAAATGAATTGGTTCAATAAGGAAATAACACGTTTAAAAAGAGAAATAATTGATAAATATTCCACGCTCACGGAAATTCGAAGAGATGATATCATCATACTCATGGGTGACTTTAACGCTAAGATAGGTAGCGACAATACCAACATCCGGTCCACTATGGGAACACACGGTTGTTGAGTCAAGGATAAGAATGGAGAGCGACTAATAGAATTGTGCCAGAAATTTCACCTAGTAATAGGTAGCTCCATCTTTTCACATAAGGAAATACACAAGTATACCTGGACATCTCCGAGCGGCAATGTGCGCAATCAGATAGACCATATATGCGTGAGCAGAAGATGGAGAAGCTCTTTATCGGGTGTAAGAAATAGAAGAAGAGCTGACATCGGCAGTGACCACGAGCTTATCACTGGTGAAATCAAGATTAAACTGAAAAGTAAAAGAAACACCATCAGGCACACAAGGCGAAAACGGCTCTACCTACAAAAACTCCTGAATGATGCAACCAGGTATGCATTAACCTTGGCAATTCATGAACGGCTACCAACAAACCAACGTTACTCATGGGAAGATATCAAAGCAATATATAATCAAGTCGCGGAGGAAACACTTGGTGTAGTAAAGAAAGCTGCAAAAAGAGATAGAAGAAAGTTCCTGGAATGACTGGCAACAGTGGCAGAAGAAGCAGCTGGCCAGAATAATATGAGAAAACTACACCCGACGATTAAATATCTCACTAATCAAAAGTGTAATAGGAACCAAGCCGTTGCTGATAAAAATAGTACACTAATAACGAACAATGATGAAATGAGATAAAAGAGACGATTGGCAAATTGAAAAATAATAATAAGGTGGCAGGCGAAGATGGACTACCAGCGGAAATTCTAGGTGTTGACATCCAAACCACAGCTGAACTTCTACTGCCTCACACCACATCAGTATGGAAGGAGGAGAGGCTGCCTCCTACGTGGAAGAAGGGCATCACTGTAAAGTTACCAAAAAGTGGCGACTTAAAAGACTGTAATAATTGGAGAGGAATTACTCTACTTACAACGGAAACATCAGCCAACCATTCCACACCAATGCTGTTAAACAAGGATGCCCACTATCACCTCAGCTATTTACCATCGTGCTGGATGACATAATGAGCAAACTCTGTTCGAAAAGAAGACTTGGACTATGCGGATGACATTTGTCTACTCTTGCATAAGATTTCCAATATGCAGTCGAAACTAGAGGACCTAGAATGTTTGGCTCGTATTATTGGGCTTGAGATAAACATAAAGAAAACCAAGGCCATGAGAATAAAAAATACGAGCACGGAAAACGTCATGCTACAGGGTCAGCCAGTCGAGTATGTAGATAGCTTCTGCTATCTAGGAAGTACAATGACTACAAGTGGTGGTATAGAAACAGACGTACAGGTTCAATAAAGCAAGAGCGGCATTTGGACAACTGCAGTCAGTATGGAGAAGCTCACATATATTCAGACGAACTAAGCTCAGAATATTCAACTCATGTGTTATCTCAGTACTGCTGTATGGCAGAAACTTCAGGTATGCATTAACAAGTGCCTCAGAATCATATGCAGAATATTCTGGTCTAACACCATAAGTAACACAAGACTGTGGAGCATGACTAATGAGGAACCCATACTAAAACAGATAAGGAAAATAAAGTGGGGATGGATCAGTCACATCATCCGAAAAAGACCAGAAAGTATCACTGGAATTTCGCTCAAGTGGAATCCTCAAGGCTCAAGAAATCGTGGGCGAATAATATATATATATATATATATATATATATATATATATATATATATATAACATGGGAAAAAGCAAGGTCAACAGCTGTAAACCGGGTTAAATGGAGAGCATGTATATATATATATATATATATATATATATATATATATATATATATATATATATATAATGGCGTATTTGTTAAAGTAAAAATTGGTATTGTTGTATAATTACATACCTTTGTGGCTGAATTCTGTACACCAATAGCTAAGCCTTCAATAGCTGAATGCAAAGACAAGGCAACAAATAATCCTAGTGTACCAGTCATCGATTGGGAACACGGCTCCGTGTGACTGGTATGGCAAATGCGAGCATTTGCACCTTATATTTGCATCTTATAAACCGGGTTAAATAGAGATGCTTTGTGATATATATATATATATATATATATATATATATATATAAAAGCATCTCTATTTAACCCGGTTTATATATTATTCACATGCTGCACATCTTAACAAACTGAACGATTGCAAAAACATGGCAATGAGAATCATACTAAAGGTCAACAGATATACATCGATTCACTTTATGCTTCAATCTCTTAAATGGTTAAACGAAGAACAAAGGCTTAAACTGAACACGCTAAGTTTTATAAAAAAATTAAACAAGGAGAAGCACCAGAATACCTAACAGAGCAAATATCGTATGTAGGAAACGCTCAACCATACAATCTGACAATCATGGAACATTTTAGAAATGAAAGAGTATCATCAATTGCAATGCAGCGGTCAATATTCTGTAAGGGCTTACAACTTTACAACTCTCTACCAGACAACATAAAAATGTAACGTAATTTTAATGTATATAAGAAACAAATTGCCTTTTGTGTGAAATATAACATGTAATATTATTTACAACTTTGAAATATGATAAAATTTTAGTACAATTGCTTTTAAAAAGTATTTTTAATACTAATCAAGAAATATTTAATAATAAAAAAATAATAATTTATAGACAGTACTCTCCACATTCACAGAATATGCTCTTGATAGGTTTAGATTGAAATAATTAAGGAGACATAGGTAGGGTAGCAAGATATTTAATTGACGAAAAAAGTACATGAGGAAAAATTAGCATTACAATTAATGAAAAAGTACATTGTTTCTTAACTTTAGCTTTAACCGCTCTCAAGATATAATAAAATCAATATTTACTTTGTATGGGAGGTATCACTTACTTGTCCGATTCCGCCCATTTTTTTACATGATTTGTATTGGTCATGAAGTCACTTAGACCAATACTGAAACTTTAGTTTTAACCGTTCTCAAGATTAATAAAATCAATATTTACTTTGTATGAGAGGTACGACGCCTACTTTTCCAATTCCGCCCACTTTTTGACTGCTGATTTGTATTGACTATGAATCTATTAGGCCCAAATTAAGAGAATTTCTGTTACAATTTTGAAGATATAGAAAAATAAATATTTACTTTGTAAATATGCGCTCAGAAATGTCAATCATTGCTTGACTACTTCGTTTTATGTTTTAATTTTTGGCGTTCATATCGCATGGCCTTAGACTAAGAGGACAGTAGTTGCTTAGTCCATGGCACATATGTATATTTACATGCAACAGCATGTTCAGGTGGTTTAACTTTAAGATGCCTTTTGCATAATTAATATGCGATATATACTTTAACTTAAATATATTCTGTTTATATAAAAATATAAAAACAAAGTTCAGTCCTATTGTAATGAAAAATAATATACGAATTTTTTATAGAAATATTTTAAAAAACATATGTATGTATGTGTTGGTTAAATATTACCGTAAAATATTAATATTACTTTATTGTTCGTAAGCAGCTCTTTCTATTTTCATAATCTCTGCACATCGCGAAACAAAACAATTCGCAAGATTTGCAAAAATATATGGGAAAATGAAATAAAAACGGTCATATTTATTTCTCATATTTCTTGATTATTTTTAAATTTAAGATCTGCAAACATATTTTTAAGAACTTCTTAAAGGTGTTCCATGAGTTTTGTAATTGCGATGCTTATATTATTTACATGATGGTTATATAATTCCTTTAAAATCACGATTTTAAACTTCTAACGGGTAAAAGTTCTCCAGGTTGGCCAGATTTCAAGAAAAAAGCTGTTCTATGGCTTTGTGGGTTCAAGAAAGACACCTCTTCTTAGGCCTACCAAGGTTTCTACAGTCTTTTGTATTTCAGTCAATCGCTTGCAGTGAAGTATTATCCGATGATCTCTCCGCAACTGCAAATAAATGGTGATTTGTAGACGTCAGATGACAACATAACATTAAATCTTAAACCACTGCCAGGCTTACGCAAAAAAAGATAACCCTATTACACTAGTTTAGCCCGTTTTCCTCGATTTTAATTTCTTCTAGGTTCTAATTTCTTCAGTGTTCCAAATTTCAACAAAATCGGTTCAGTCGCTTACGCATGATTGATTCATAAACAAATAAATATACAGAAAAGTTTATATGTTTGTATGGAAAAATAAAGTGTTGCTTTTTATATTTTCCTCACAATTTTTGAGATTTTTTCTCTCCATAAGAAACAACAAAAATACAAAAAAATTTTTCCGAATTTGTCGAGCTGTTCTCAAATTTTGCGTTTACCAGCACATTTGATGATTAATTTTTATTTATAAACATTACCTGCAGTTTCTTCCCACAAGTTCTATAAGCTTAAAGGACTGTACCTGTTGTATAAAAAATCTCTTATTTCTAAAATTAAGTTAGATCTTCTGTTCAGTAAAAGGAAAAGGGAATAAACAAGTGTTGTTTTAATGATAACATTTTACCTAAAATAACTCCTAGATACTTGATATTATCCCTTAGTGAGAGCAAAATTTCCCTAGAATATAAATACTTAGTAGGAATGCAATTTAGCGACCCATTATACGAAATGGTTATAAATCAATATAAAATTTCATTGGTTTCTGAAAAAGATATGATAAAAAGAAGTGTTTTCAAAATCTTTTATTTTTTGTTCATGGTAGATCGTTCGGTGAAAGTGCCTATATAATTTTATACAAAAAAAAAAAATATATGGATAGAATAATATGTATGTTGATGGTAAAAAAATAAAACAAAATGTATATTTAATTTTTTTACGGATTGTGTTTATTGCACAAAATACAATATACAATTTATATTTGTTGGATTTCATTTATATAGTTAAATTTGTTTTTTCTTTTATATATATGTATGTATATAAATATAAACTACAAATATAATTTGAGTAATTTTTAATTGAGGGATAATTATATAACATTAAGAAACATCATTTTTTATTTATTTTTATGCATTTTATTGAAACAACAAGAAACTTGTTTTAGAAAAAAAAAATATTGTTTTAATATTAGTTTATGTATTTATTTTTATGTTACGTATAAAGTTAACTAATTGTTTCTTAAAGATAAAACTAAAATTATAAAAAAATAAAATATATAACAAAAAATTTTAATAATTTGTTTTCAAACAGTTCGTATGTTTTTATTTTTATTTTTTTTGAGTAAAAACTAAAATAACAAATTTACAAAAAGTAAATAATATATAGGGGTTTTATGAAATAACTTAAAATTTGAAAAAGAAGGAATATGATATTCCTAAAGACATTAAATATTTTTGTAAAATATTGCTGATTGATATACATAGAAAAAATGATTTGTGGAAGGGTAGTATAAATATAAATAAAAATTATGTGAAAGTATAAAGTGGTAGCTCAACAAAAACGCAAGCTTTTTTAAATATTATTTGTTTAATATAAATGATAACAGCGACAAATTTTTATGGTTTTTTTAAAATAATTTTGTAAAACTTTTGTGTTTTTTTTATATTTTTAAAGACTTAGGCTGGGAAGATATTGTATGTACAAAAAGTGGATTCTTAAAGCTAATTAAAATTTATATTCACTAAATATTAAATTTTAAATAAATTACATTCGTATAGAGTTTTCAATATATAAAGTCTTAGGAATACATATTTATTTTTAATTCTTTTTGTTTGTTTATAATTTAGTTTAGTTACTTGTTTAGTTTTTGAGTAAAAAATATGCACAGTTTGGAAGTTATTTTTTTAGGGTACATTACTTTTGTTTTCTATGTTTTTAGTAAATATTAAAAATTTACAACACTTCTTTATACTTTTGACTTAAAACTAAATATTTCTTTTAAATAAGGCACGATTTGTTGTTATTTCTTCAGTTTGAAAAGAATTATAAATATGTTAACTTTTTAGAAAGTTTAATTTTATAAAATTCACTTAATAAAAGTTAATTTGTTGTAATATAAAAATAATTTATGGTTGTGTGTGTGTTTTTTTTATACAGTTTGTAGCTTTAAGCTTATATAATAATCTCTGGCTTTTTTGTTAAATAATTTTAAAATAATTATTGCTTTATTTATTAACACTATCTATCTTCTTGATCTCTCTCTAAAAATTGCAATTAAAAAAAATTCTATTTCTAAAAGAAGAGAAAATTTCCTTAAAAAATACATTTTCTAGTACTGTATACAGAATAAAAAAAGTAGAATAGAATCCGAGTTCTAAACTTCAACACCATAAGTTCGATCGATAACATAATCAAAACGCTGTTTTTGGTTATCATCATCCTCACCATCATTAATGATATTGTGGTTAACGAGCTTATCTTTGGTGTTTTCTAAAGTTTTATCAACTTCATTTTGCTCTCTTGTTGTCGTCATTGCTGTTGTAGAGCTGCAAATTTGAGTTTTGTTCGTGGCATTCTGGGTAGCCTGTTGTCTTCGGCTGTTGGCACTGCCACCGCTATGATTCTCACTGAGATTCTTGTTACGTATGCTACTTGCTACAAGCGCAGTATTAATGGCAATTGCTGTTTCGGCGGCATTGTCTTCATCATCATCATAGTCCTCTTCTTCTTCTTCAATGGGATCGGCCTCGGGTAGCATAAAATCGGTTGGCAGTTCAGGTACTGACAAACCTTTGCGGGTGAAAAATGAAATTTTTTCTCTGCACGGATAGAAAGGAAAAAGAATGATAATAGTAAAAAAAATTAAATATCTTATTAACTTACTTGAACGACACTAAATCAGGACATCCTTTCGGTACTTTAGTTTTGCGTAATTTATAAATTTTCTTGGTAGTTTTCATTAATAGCTTCTGCAATTGTTTCTCTTCGGGACATTTAGCGGGATCGGCACGTTCGACCAAGCGTTGAAATTCTTCATTTTCAATAGCCCAAGCAGCGATTAAGGGATCTTTATTGTCGCGAGCCTTCTCCAAACTGTAAGCAGGAAAAACATGATAAGTTTGATAAAGTCAAAAGTCTGAAAATAAATATACTTACGCTTCTTTTAAATTTTGCAATTTGGCGATTTGATCATTAAGGAAATCTAATTTACTATGTTGAGCTTGTAAGTCCAATTCAAGATCTAAGCTGGTACGTGGTATATGTGTATGATTTAATTCTAAAAAAAAAAACAAAAATTAATAAAAAGAAATGTTATTAAAAAAGTTTCTGAAGCCTACTTGTGGCAGTTTTAGGAGCTTTCGTGTGGAAACGCAATGAACGTCTTTCAATGGCTCCACGATGGAAGGGATGTGGTGTAACACCAAAATGCATAGCCGAATCTGAATCACTACGATTCAAACGGCATATATAGCGAGATTTACCCACTGCCGCTGATGGCGTAAAGGTTTGCGAACGTTTAACGGGTCTGTCGTCATTGGACTGTTGACCCTGTTGTGATCTAGATTTTTCAGGAGGAAAAGCACATTCTGTATTGGTTTCTTTGTCAACATATTCCTGTTTCATATTATCCATGTAGGCATCCAACATTTTCTTGGTGAAGTCTTTAAAAAAGTTAAACGTAAATAAGTTTTGAGTTGTTCATCATATCTATCTTATTAAACCTACCACTGCCTACTGCTCCCTCCAATTCTTCATCGTTAACTACCTCATCATCATCATCATCATCTTCTTCGTCTTCATCTTCATCCTCATCTTCGTCATCATTGTCGTCTAATTCTAAGCCGAGATTTTCTCTTAAATCCTCGGCAATTTGTGCTTGCATTTCAAAAGGTGGCACCTGGTTACGCGTTAATGTTGATGTTTGTGATGAAGTTATGGTCGATTCATCAGAAGATTCTTCCTTGCATACATTATGTGTAGGATTGGCATTAGCATGTACATGATGTCCAGTATTTGCAACAGCAGCTGCCGCTGCTGCACTAGTAGATGGCAAATCCAAAGGCTCAAATGTGGGCATAAATTTTGAACTCAAAACATTATACCATTTCAAAGTCGAATCTTCGGGATTAAACTCGGCCATGCTTATTTGAATTGTGCCCTATAAAAGTGGTAAAAACTGTTATTTAGAGTATTTCTTTGGAAAAATGTTTCTTTACTTACAATAATCTCTTCTTTCTGTCCAGTCATTCTAACTACCGTGGCGTGCAGGCTTTTTGTTAATAGTTTACTTAATGAAATGGGAACAGCAAATGTATCATTGAAAACGGGCTTTTGGAAGTCTGACATGGCTTTTGTGCGTATCGATGTCAGAGAATTGGGTAATAATGCGGCACGGAGATATCTGTAATTCAAAGATTATAAACTATTTCATGCATTCAGGTATATTTTACATGTATTCCTACTTACACTTGCGAATTTTCCGTCGATGTTGTTACCAAAGCTGATAGATTATTGGCTCGTTCCAATGATACTACCAGTACGCCTTCCTTTTTCAAATATTTTAAGCCAATTTGAACTTGAGCCAGCTCCTTGCGCGGCAGATGAGCTCTTGAAGCTTCAAACACTCCTGAATCTCCCGCTACAGATTCATTACTGACGGCGGCTGAAACGGATCTTGTATTAGAGGTGGACGATGAACGACTTAATATTTCTTGAGGCAAGTCTAGTAGTGAAGGTTTTTCTGAAATAGGCGATAAAGGTGCCCCTAAATTTATGGGCGCCGACATATTCAATTTCTGTAATTTAGCCTCTAACATCATGCAATCCAACACCGTTGAATCCAAATCGTAGGGATTTGCAGCGGCGCCCTTATTGCCAGCGCCGTTTTGCTTATACATCGATTGTAAAACTGCACCAGCATTGGCATATGTGGGTTCTTCTTTCAGTTGAGCGGTTGATGTACTTAAAGGATTTTGTTCAGAGGCGGGATTATATTTCATAGGGGAGGCGGGTGGTGTTTCGATTGACAGGCTACTGCGTGGTGATAAAGAGATTTCAGAAGATTGTTGCTGTTGCAAAGAAGGATGGCTCAAAATCTGATCGCCAACCGACGACGTTTGTTGTAAAATTTGTGCCTGTTGCTGCAAGTGCTGGGGCTGTTGGAAAAGCCGTTGTGAACGACGATGCAAATCTACTACATCTATTTGAGGATCCACCGCAAATGGGTCGATGTAAATGTCGGTGAAACTTAAAGCACTTTTACTGCTAGCTGTCGATAAAGAACCTAAACTAGAACCACTGCTAATCGAAAACGTACTTTCAGAGGAGAATGATTTCAGACGTTCTTCCAACATTTTGGTCGACTTTAAAGCTTCTTGCAATTTATCCAACAGCAATTGTTTTTCCTCATGGAAACGCAATCGATTATTTATCTGTTGGTTAGTGGCTTCATAGGCTTCGTTTAGATCCTCTTCTAATTTTCTGCGGGTTTCTTGTATAACATGAATTTCTTCGGATGTACGAGATTTCAAAGAAATACTATTTAACTCATTCAATAGTTTTTCTTTTTCTTGAATTAATAATATTCTATCTTTATCTGATTCTAGCTGACCAGGTTCAATGCGCTCCACATGATCTGCCAATTGCTGTTGCAAGCGCTTTATATGTTTACGCCATTCGGTATATTGCAGTTTTGTTTTTGCCATTTCTGCAAATCTGGCACCACTATTTAAGTTATCGCCCGGACCACACAAATCGGTTTGAGATGCCACACACACCCTATCGAAGGGTGAAGAAGCGTTCAATAGTTCGGCGTTTTCTTCATTGATTTGTTGGCGACTTAGTTCGTTTTTGATTTGCACCAAACTACGTATCAACTCTTCCCGTACCTTTTCTCCCGATACCAAAGACTTATGGACCTTAAGCATTTCTTCGCGAATAGCTTGGACTTCGGCGATGTCATAACAACCGTTTTGCCGGGCATTAATCTTTTCGCCGACCGAGTAGAGAGTATTCATGCCACGTTGTGTATAGGAAATATCATTCGTTATATGTTTGAGTTCCTGTTTTAGTTGGTAGACACGTTCTTTGGCCAATTTTAAGTCGGCCCGCAAAAGTTCGGGATCATGGCGGCTCATAGATGAAGTAGAAGAGCATACTGAAATAATACAATTAAGAAAATTATTTAAGTTAAGTTAATATACTACATAACTGTATATTAAAAAGGTGTTTTCAAACTTACAGCTACTTCTACTGGCCGCTAATTTATTGAGATGATTGTATTCTTCTTGGGCTATCAACAACCGCTGTTGCTTAACATCAAACATTTCACGTTTGTTCTCCAATTGATCTTGAGCCGCTGACAAATAGTCTCTTAGCATTTGCTCCTGTACACTTTTCCATTCTTGGCGGGGATCTTCCAATTGTGTGGTTTGGGCAATGTGATTTATATAGTAGCGGCCTATGTTAGGGTCGTAAGCCTCTTCCCAGCCCATAGGCAATTCATCCCCCACACAATCTTCGAATGATTGTGGTTTTGTGTACCTGAAATTAAAAATACAAAAATTAATCATTTAAAAATATTCTATTAAACGTTTAAGTGAAATGCAAATTTAAGTAGTTTTTTGCATAAAAATTGATGATATTAAAAAAAAAATGCTGTTTCTCTTTTATCTTTTTAATAATACATGCTTACTATATGACTGTATTAGATTTTAGCTAGTTTACTTTATTTAACCACAAAAATATGGCTTTAATTTTATTTATTTATTTATTTTTAATTTGTAAACTAGTTTCGCTTTATAAATAAGACTGATTTGAATATTGTTTTTTTATTATTATTATTCTTAAATTTTTAACACTACTTGAACCTAGATATTTTAGTTCACAAATATTTTTTAATGAAAAAAAAAATAATAATAAATAAAATTAATTATGTATATAAGCCTAAAAGTCAATACTGGAAACGATAGAAATTTATAGATTTGTTTATAATTTTCGTGATATTAAATTGAAAATTAGGGTTTTAATGACCTAATTCTATGACACCTACATTTATGCATAAAAGCCATGACAGACTTTTAAAAGCCCATCTTACGAATAAGAGTAGGAAGCAGCTTAATACTGGCTGGTGTTGATGACTATACATTGGGCAACACTAATTCAATTGGGTGAAGCTAAAAATTATGATCAATTTTATCAAAACGATCAATTCTGATCTCTTCCAATGATTGAATTGACCGAATGCGTTGTGTTCGATCATGAAAATGCCAGACCACACATTTATTTTGATGATCCGCAAAAAATTGTCTACAGTTGAGTGGGAAGTTTTGATGCATTTCCGACTGATCATATGTTTTGGTGTCCATAAAGCTTCCTTGATGGTAAACACTTGGCCAACCGAGAGACCAATGAAAACCACTTTTCGCCGATTTACCGCAAATGCTTGCCAGCGATTGTAAAGTGGCAAATATGTATTTATTAAAATATTTTTTAGTAAGGAACATTTTAGCTTAAAAATTTACAAAGAAAAAAACCCGGATTCTTTTAATAAAATACTGATAATTATAAGACTCTTTAAATAATTTTCTAAAATTTTTCTACACATTTTAAAGAAATGCACAACATATAGTCTTAATTTAAGCGCATATGTTTTTGTAAATTCTCGTAATATATTTTTTGTTTATTCGTTACCAATTCTTAGGTCGCTTAATTGTTTTTTTCTTGTTTTGGAAATATTGTTGTGGTTAGTGTTAATGTTATATGAATTTATTTATTTTTTCCAAAAAAATTGATAAGATTACCAATTCAAATTAATGTTGCTCGTCTCATAGAAATTCCTGGCATTTCCTCTCTATAGCACATGTATGCTTGAAAGATCATCATCTTGAATTCTGCCATCTGAGGTAAATACACTCGTTTCTTTTTATATTATTTTCGTTTCGTTTTTTCTGCCAGTGGCTGTTTTTCATTCAAAAAACAAATCCAAATATTTGCATTAATGCTCGTTAACATTTTTCCTTTAATTCCATTAAAAATATTTATTTTTTTTTGATTTGTTTTGGCAAAAAATTTTAAATAGTTCTTAAAAAATAAGCTTATCAAAGTTAAATAAAATGCTTCGCTTTTTATTTTATTAAACACAATAGAGGCCAGTTATTTCAATTGATTTTTGTGTTGTTTTTGTTTTGTTTTGTTTGAATTTTGTTTTAATCCCATAGAAATATTTCAAATTATTGTTTTTTATGATAAACACGAGCTATTAGTTAAAATATGTATTATTAATATCAAGTTTTGTTGTTTTTGCTTTTATTTGTTTTTTTCTATTTTTATAGAAAATATTTTTTTGATATAAACTTTCGGAAATTGTTTTTAACGAGAAATTAATGGAAAAAAAATTATCAATTTTTTTGGGGGTTTGTTTAATATGCAAGGCAGTAGATAAAACCGTAAAGTGTCACGTCCCCTCTTTAACTCTGACAAATTCAAGTTATGGGGACTTTTATTTCTAAAAAAATAGTTTTAAATAAAAATTTGAAATATATTTAAAATATATTGCTATTAATCATTTTGAAAAGATTTTAAATAATTTGTAAACAAACAACTCAAAATAGTACGTTTTTATAGATTCCGATTAAAATATTAAAATCGCTCATTGACGACAATACAAATTTTGAGGCCTTGTGTGTCTACGTATTAGCATTTAGCGAAGAACTTTTATTAAATATGTACGATACTACTATCCTTATGCCAAGGTTATTGTAGTTTTGGTATCTAAATTTGGAATTATAATCAAAATTTTTTTATAAGGTTGATAATATTTCACAGAAGCAAATTATTTTAATAAATTATATAACTTTTTTTTAGAATACGTCCAAAAAATTAATTAGTTTCTTGCATAAACATTAAAAATGCTTTAGTATTTTAAATTAGCGTGGCTTGCACTTAATTCAAAAAAATATATATAAAATAATAAATAAATTTATTATTAACTGATAAAATATACATAACAAGCTAAATCCCGGAGTGCTTCCGCTACCCCTATCTTTAATACTACCTTAATAATAATTTTTTACTCTTTTCCTACAATTTATCTCCTTCTGACCCCAAGGTTAAAAGTTTTAGCTTTTTGGCTGGATATAAACTTCAAAAAAATGTGCATTAATTTTTACATATAAATATAAGGTAGATTTACCTTTATAAAGTATTAACCACGCATCTAATCTCTCACGATTTTTGTCTGATGTGGGTGGATAGACAACGAAGCTGTTACCGTTCCCAACACATGCAAAATGCCATACTAAGTATGAATGGAAGGTGCCACTCCCACATATCCATTCTCGCCCAGTTATTGACTGATGATGTGTATTGTCCAAGAAACTTCTACCATTACCATAAACAATACAATAAAACAATACATATACAAAAATCAAGACATTGAAACCAAATTCAGAAACTTCTTTTACCGTTCACAAGATATGCAATAACCCATATTAAATATCCGATTCCGCCCATTTTTTGACCGATGATTTTTAATTGACTACAAACCCATTTGCAGAATTTAGACGCTTACTGTTATCGTATTAAAGATATCGACAAATATTTATTTGTTTGGACGTAGCATCGCCTGTGAAAAAAATCATCAGTGAAAGTAGACGTTTCTAACGCATGTATTGCCTTGTAAATCGGTAGTTATTAAGTGACTAACACAGGATAACTTTTCTATGTGTATAAAAAAAGGAGGTGATTTTTGGCTTACTATCGCACACATAGGATTTCTGATTTGAATCAAACATAACATAAACCAAATAGGTTTCAATACCTACCTTGGGTAAAACTTTGGCTAAAATCGGAAGAAGCGTTTTAACATGATTTTTTTTGTGAGTTTACAAAATTATACATACATAAAGGGTGTACAAAATTGAGGTATCATTTTAATCTTAATAAAAAAAGAACTTTTTCAGATATTAAAAATATTTTTATTTCCGTTTATTACAAATAGCTCTGAAGGCTCTCAATCTTTTAACAAAACGATCAATCACGTTTTTCAATAAACTGTTGTCAATGGTTAATATCTGCTCGATAATGTTGGTTTTAAGCTCTTGAACTGTTGTGAGATTATTGCTGTACACTTTCGATTTCAAAAAACCCGCAAAAAAATTCTAGTGGTGTCAAATCGTACTATAATGGTGGCCAATTTCCTCCTCATCTACAATAAATAATGCGATTTTCGAACTTTTCTTTCAAAAGATGTATTGCTTCTCTTGCTGCGTACAAGTGGCACCATCTTGTTGAAACCACATATTCTCTACGTCTAAATCATCAATTTTCTACTACAAAAAGCTTCGAATCATCTCCCTGTAGCGATGCTAACTCTTCGATTCTCTTCACCCCTAATGCAATTCTGATTGTTGGACTTCGTTGGTGAAAATTATTTTGTTAAAAAGTTCCTAATTACATCTTGAAAACTTTTGCCATTTTCAAAAAATATTTTAATAATAAAAACACTTTATTCCTTCGTGTAATGTTCCATGTATTCAGAATCTAAAAATAAAAATTTAAAGTAAAAATTACAAGTAGAAGAAAAAAAATTAAAATTATACCTCAATTTTGGGCACCTTTTACATATGTGTGTATGTATGTTTATACGACATAAAGAAATTTAGATTAAAAAACCATAATATGTGTATGGTCTGTTTTGACTTTGGTTTGTGGGTAACTTTGGTCTATACCTCTAATAAATCTTCCTGCAAATTCCTGAAATTGTCATGACCATTTTTTAAATACTCTATAATAGATTTGGAAGGATAGTTTAATTTACTTTAAATATTATTTGGAGATTAATACTTCAACATACTTCATTATGTTTCGTTAAATTCGCCCTTATTATCATGGTCATTGTAGTCGTTTTTTAATACTTACAAATACAAATTTAAAGGTCACTTTTGTAAAAGAGTCGTAATGTAATAGATGGCTTAATTTCATTTGATTCTAAAGCCAAGAGCTTTTATTAATGCAAATAGTCCCAAATAATTTTAGCAAAGCATACCATATTTGTTTACAATAGTTTAATTCAATATATTTAAAAATGAGATAATTATAAGCTGTTTTTGTTGTCCTATATTAAGGATTTCATGTTTGCCCCTCTGTATTTAATCTTTTTCTTAAGAAAATTATATTCAAATACTTGCTCTATAAATTAAATGATATATTTATAAAAATTTCGTAAATTTTCTTTAATATATTTTCACACAGTAAAAAAAAATAAGATGAAAAAAAATTATAAAAATTATTCTTGGAATCTATAGTCAGCAAATAGCACAGGTGGACATTTATTTTATTTTTTTGTTCTTCACAAAATTCTATACAATTATTCTTTTTAAATGTGTTTTTTTCTGAAAAATTATAAATATTTGAATATATAATATGTCTGTCTGCCTGTTTCTCGTTCGCCTTACGAGTGTGTCAAATGAACAACTAGATTTAATTTATTTTTTGTTTGAAATCTATTGGTGTGTACCCGCCCGTCGTACGTCTATTAACATACATTAAAGAATTTATTAATTTTTAAACGCTTTTATTATTTGCGAAGGCGTAGTATGAAAATATGAAAGAATACATTTTTATAGCCACCTTATTTTTTTCCTTTTCATATACATATATGTATGTATGTATGCATGTACGTTTTGTATTTGATACAAAAACGTCGATTTAATAGAAATGGAAATATAAATATTTCTACATATCTACATATGTATATATTTCGTATTAATTTCTTTTATTTATGACAACAAATTTTCTACTTTATTATTTATTATTTTTATTACAAATACCGTAGAATTGTGCAAAATCAAGAATGTGAAAAAATAAATTATGTTTGGTTTGGTGTAGATTTTTGTTTAAACGGTCGTGCCCCCTAACAGTAAGAGAGAGAGAGAGAAGATAGGTTAATACGTTATTTTGACGATAACATATAGTAGATGTATTATCAAGTATTTTGCTGAAAATTGTAAATATTTCTTTGTATTTTTTTGTAATATAAGAAGGTAAGAATATTCAGCACTAAATTCGCTGTCATTTAGATTATATCATTCTTTACTTGGGCTGAGTGGAAAAGTGTGCCTCCAACTTAATCGAGTATGGTCACTAGAATGTACAGAGTGACGACACCAATGACAGCTAATAAAGACGAAATCAGTTGTTTACAACTACTTCGACTACATGGAAATGTCAAATTAAAACAAAATTTAAATTTGCAACATGGTGTCCTAAAAAGAAATAGCCAGCCATATTATGTGGTAATATTCGCTACTTCATATTGCATACTGAGAAGTAAAATTTCAAAAATTGGTTATACGGTTGTTGTTATTTTTTTGTTAGTGTGTCATCACAGTGTACACTTAAAGCTTTAAGAGTGTCGGGCAGTGATAATTTGTGGATTTTTATTTTGCCAACCTTATAGATATTTTTTCTATGTTTGAAGCTGAGAATCTATCCCATAATTGGATCCCGTATGGTAATTTCATGTTTAGTAGAAATTTATAGTTCAAACTTACAGTTGAGTTTCTACCAATGAAATGATTAATTTGTGCTATTTTAAAATTTAATTGTACCAATTTTGCTTTTAAATGAAATTTCCACGTTAAGCGCCGATCAAGATGTATACCCAGATTTCTAAAAGAAGAAATAATTCTTCTTCTCTATTATATGTGTAGGCTTTTGTTTGTTGTGTTATCTTTTTTTTTGTTGACTTTTATTCTTCATTGCCTTAACCATTTCTCTAATTCATGTACTTGGTCCTGTAAGTACACGCTTATTAATGCAGTATGGCTGGCAAATATGGAAGTATTCACTTGTTGGATTGTCTGAGGTATACGTAGTATATAACAGGATCTATGAACACTGGTGTTGGCGAAAATTTCCTTTTTTAAGTATACATTTCCCATCAAAAAAGCTTTCCAATATCTCACATATGTTTACCGGAAAATTTGTGTCAATTTTGTTTTAAACCTTATTTTCAATATTTTGTCAAAGAAAATGAGTGATTGATTGACACTAATTTTGTATGTATGTATGTACTAATTGGTTCAAAATCTATGTTATGCCATATTCACAGGACAACATTTTTTGTAATTTGTTCTCTCACCTATAATGCAACCACCTATAATAAGCCAAATTACATAATTCCGCATACAGAGTATTAATAACGAATCAGCTGAATGATAACCAATTTAAGCTCAATTACCCTACGGATAGTTAAATTTGTTTATTTAATAATTCTTACCTTTCCTTTATTTTATAATACGAAATTTAACGATAAATAAAAATAACAAGAAAAAAAGAATAACAAAATAAATTACAAAGTGGCCATGTGAACGGGGTAATTCATATAAGTAAATCAAACAGCGAACAAAAAAATTTGTTTAAATTGAAATTTATACAGAATTTCAATCAACAGTAAGCAGGATGGAATTTTAAAGATTGGTCTCACACAACAATCTGTTTTATGATTTCATCCATTTTTAGACTCTCAACACCTTAATCAACAAAAAATCTAAAGATCTATTAGTAAACGAAAGAGAAAAATTGTCATTGGCAGTATAAATATCCAAATTATAATTCTTAAATGACTTTTGACCATCAATTTGACACCTACACTTAAAAAATGTCTATGACTATTTTTCTTTTCAATTTTATTCAAAATGGTAGGATTTTATATGGAAATAAAACGTTTTTAATGGCTTTGAACGTTTATACATATGTATGTTTATGGTAGTATTTTTTGATTACAATACAAAATATTTGAGAATGTATTTTTTTTTTGTGATAATTGACACCTACTTAAGTATAAAAAAAACAATGAAATTGAGAAAAAATATAGCGCTTTATGTAAAATAAATATAAATATTAAATTTTTTTTCAAGTATTGGTGGTAACATAATAGAAAATGAAATTTTTAAATTAATAATGAAATTCCTCTAAAATTAATAAATTTTTTAAACTTGTTAGCTTTTGTATAGAAAAAAGAGAAAGAAAGAAAAATTAAAGCTTAAATATTTATAAAAAAGCCATTAGGTGATAATATTGAAACATTTTTTTTTAATATTGATTATCAATACTCTACAATATGAGACGATAGTTCAATGACTTTTTTTAACGTAACACGAATTAATAGAAAAAAAAAAAAAAAAAAACAAAATGAAAAAAGAAATTATGAAAACATTTCATTGTAATGCAAACGTAGACAAAGTACATTACTTTTTCAAAAATAAAAAGAAACTGTAAATACTTCCGTTTTTTTTTTCAACAAAAAGATTACACCACCTTTGGTGGTCATCAGAGTTTTATTCTTAAAATAGCGTAGGAAGTGACACATAAAATGTACATAATTTTTAAGTTATAAAAAGATAGAAAAATAATGTCTAGTTTGTCTGTCTGGATTTCAATTTCCTTTAAATGGAACAAAATTTAAAACTATATTTTAAGCGTAAACATAACTAAAAACGGAAATGTCAATGCAGTGTGTTTTATACAAAAAAATAAATAAAAAAATTAAGAAAGTTTCTTATTGTTTATATTGTAAACAAATTACTAAAATAATTTTCTTTTACTCTGTTTTCCTAGATAAGATAATGATTAAATTCCTTACTATTTTTATTTTTTCGAGTTTTACAATATGAAACGACCTTTTTTATCGCACAATTTTATTAAGCTTTAAATACCTTTTGAGAGCATGTTTTTTAATTTTTTTTTTCGTTCTTAACTTTTTTTTCATAGATAAGGAACGAAATATTTTTGTATTTTTATAAATTAAAATTTTTGTTTATTTTTTCATAAATTAAACTCGTTTTTTTACAATATTATAAACAAAGTAATTAAAAATTCTTTAAATATCATTAAATAAAGGTGCAGTTTTTTATAAAATAAAAAGCGAAAAAACGATTACAAAAGAATATTTAAAAATTAAATGCCGATGTTTCTTTTCATTGCTGAATTACCAAGAAAAAAGATATTATACACTCTGCTTCAACAGGATAGAACCACATCGTTTTTAAATAATTTGCGAATACAGAAACAATAAATGAATTTTTTTTCAGAAAAATAGCAGACTCTTGAAATGATATTTTAAACTCAAGAATAAAACCAAAGTTCATTTGTATTGGTACTTTTCCTTTTATGTTTGCACTCACATAATTTCACTTTTCACACAATTTTCACTTTATTTTTTGGTTCAACAATATATAATAATATTAAAAATAGTCTTCCGTCGCGATAAACTTTAATAAGAACTAAATAATATTAAAGTTAAAGTTAATGACTACATTTATTAAATTAAAATGGGTACTAAAAGGAAGTATGTGTAGCTCTTTTTAAAAATAAATGGAGGACATTTTTATCGGAAAATCGCTTATTAAAAATCGCATAAAGACTTGACTCCAATTTGAAACATTTTGCTTTTAAATTGAAATTCAAAATATGTTGTCAACTTCCTGGTGGCGAACGACATATTAAATTATTGTGAGAAGCGCTGACATTGGTAAATCAGTGATGACTGACGACGAATTTTTTTTGGTGTCATACATGACTCTTTAAAGTAGCTGTCCATATTTTCATAGATGGCCAAAGTTGATTTTGTTTGGCAGGCGCTTATTAGTGAGTCCTAACAGACAATATCATCAAGAATGTTGTGGAATGAGTTGTAGTAGACTCATAACAGACAATGTCGCTAAATTTCAGCATTTTGTTGACTTATAGCAGACAATGTCGCTAAATTTCAACATTCTGTAGCATATGACAACATAATGAAGTTATCGTACATAACTCTCTATGTTTGTGTCGTTATTACGAGGATTCATCAATGAAATTTTTCATTTACAATAATTTCATACAAATTTTAACTTGATACTGATATTGTGACCATGATTCATCGATAAAATATCATAGTGACAATATCGCTCAAATATGTCATTGGGTTGTTCCTGTTAACATCCAATGTGAGCTGATAAATTTGAACAGCTGTTTTACAAAGCAAAGTAATATTTCATTGAAATATTACGATAGCAATTTTTCCTTTAGGTAAATGAAAATTTCATAGAAACACATGGATATGTAAAAATTATTTGTGTCTTGTTTTGCAGAAGGGGTTTTTATAAGTCAACTTTCGAAATTTGATATCCAAAGCAGGAAACAAATGTCATATATAACCTAATTATACCCGATTGAGAATTAATTCGTTTATAATTAAGAAAATATAAAAAGATAACATTTCACGGAATACCCTTTCTTTAAGCAAACAGTAAATTGCTATATGCTTTAGCTTCGCGGTTTTAGGTTAAAAAAAAAACTAATAAAACAAACAAAAAACATAAAACTGAAAATAAAGACAGATTTAGTGTGAAAAATGAAATGTTTATCAGAGTTTTAACACTAGATTTTTTTTAATTATTTGCATCTTTTATTTATGTTTTAATGATAAACGTTGAAGATAAAGCTTTAAAAAAATTTTTATTATTGTAATTTCAGTTTAGTTTACTGAAATGCATCATAAAAATAACAAAAAATCAATAATTATTAGAAATGCTTGAAACCTTAAAAGTGTTTTAACTGACCTGTCACAAAAAGACAGAAAACAAACTTTGAAAAAGTAACTTGTTTTTAAAAATGTTTAAGAAATCGTAAAATATACACACAAAGGCGAAGAAAGAAATAATACAAATACTAAGAACATTTTAGCTGTAAGTTTTATACATAAAAGTATACTTTTATGTTTTTTGTTGTATTATTTTTTATATCAGCCTATCTAAGAGCAGTCTGAGAATAATAACTGGCCGGGGCATTGCTTTATTTACTAAATGGATGTTTGAATAGAACGAGAATAGTTTCAAATTATATGTGCAGATTCTCTGATGAAGACACAGACTCTTTAGACCATATACTTGATGATTATGCGGCACTGATGTATTTTAGAAAATGGCATATAGTAGGGAGTAGAGAGCTACCACTACTGGCACCGACTAATATGCTGAAGTACGCCAAGGCAACGAGTTTGGGAGGAATATATAAGTCGAGAATTGTACAATAGATCAAAGATTCGCTTTTTAACAATAATAATAATTTGTAAAATACATATAAAAATCTATATCCAGCCATAGTTACATTTTTATATGAAAAAAGTCTCAAAAACAATTTTTAATAGCTAACTTTCTACACTTTTTGTAAAATTTTGTTGTCTTTCCTACTCCTGTGCAAATTTAAATTTTTTTCTCTTTGTTAGCAATATAAATACATTTGTTCAATGAAAATAGCTTTCAATACTTCCATAAAATAAAATAAAAATTTTATATTAAATATCTTTATTTGAAAACTGGCAAAATTAAAAATGAAAAAAAAATAAAAAAAATATAAAATATTATTAAAATAAACATCAAAGGCATGAATAAAAAACAATATTTTCCACCCTATAGTCAATTTATTTTTTAATCTATAATTCTTGGAAATTTATAATGTAAAGGGAGACAATAACAGTCTGCAATGATTAATTGTTTAAAATAACTGTATAATGCAGTTTATAATTTGAAACTATTAAAAACAAGTAAATATTTTTCTAGACTTTGTGAGACTTGCTGACGTGATCTTTAACACGATTATTGTTTTATATAGCCAAGTTTTTTTTTAAACACTTGAAATTTTTTTAATGACGTTTATATTTTTCAGCTGTTTTTACCAATACAACAACAAAAACGCTTCATTCATATTAATATTGGCAAATGATAAGAATGTTATATATGACAATATGTTGAAACAAAAAAAGGGCAAAAAAACAATTTTAATGTCAAAGATTATTAAACGATTTGTTTTGGCTGGAACTAATTTAATTAACTTGGTAACAATTTCTTATTAAACGCTTGCATTTTGTTGTTTATTTATTTATTTTTTTGTTTAAATTTAATTGCATCGAATTAAATTTTATTTATTTAATTGTATGTTCTTTTAAATTGGCTTAAATACTTAAAATATCATTTCTTTTTTCTTTGTGGGTTGGAAAACCAAATGTTTCTGCCTAAGTAAAACATGCAAAGGTCAATTATTTCCAATAGCTATTATAGCATTTGTATTCATTCAAATAAATGACAAGTCTTGTTGTATTTTTTTCAAATATGAATTAAATAATCAATATAATAAATAGATCTAAAATAGCCTTATATACATAATATGGAATACGGTAGATAGGTAGGTAGGATAAAGGGAGGATTTATATACATCTAGGTCAGCGCTCAGTCTGTTGCGAGCTCGCTATTTAATTTAATAAAAAAACCTGTTAGTTCAGTTTCTGATGAACTCCGTAATGTAGACGTGTTCCCTTAGTATCTTACATTCGAGACACCTAAGGTGAGAAATTTGTGGAATTGTGACCTATTTTTTGTAAAAAAATGGTTAACACCACCAGATTCCGCGTACTCGAATTAGGTTTACCCGTCGGGTGCCCCGATTGTCGGTTTTTCCAACTAGCACAGCGCAATCTTTTCTTTCTTCTTCTTTTTGTACGTAATTCATGGATGTAGACTTAACTAGTACTTAAACTTAAAGGATATTAAACATAACTTAAGACTAAGGTGACCAGCGTAAATATCAAGTTCATTGTTGGCGCTGTAATTCCCAGTTCGTTCACCTCTGTCCTGGAACTCATATAAAAATTGCCCTGTTTTGTTCTGCGAAGGTATTTATTGCCTTTTCACAGTTCAACGCTGTTTTAGATTTTGTTCTAATAAAGAAACTAATCAATATTTTTTTCAATTTCTTAACTCTAGCAAACGATATGGTTTACAATTTAATATAACACGAAGTTTGTTTTTTGTTTTTCTGTTCAGTTTTGTAGATTTTAATTGAACACTTTTAAAACATTAACACATAACTTATTGAAATAGTCCTGAAAATACAAATAAAAGCGAATAAACCTTGGTAAGTAACATGAGAAGATGATTTATACAAAAAGTGGAAACTTCAATAATTGAAAAGCGTGTTCTATTTACTTCTCATTTTTTATAAGAAAATTAAATAAATTTGAAGAAAATTGTTATAAGCTACCGAAATTTTTTGCTTAAAAGAAACAAAAAACAGGCTGAACTTACATTTTTAAACAGAATCGATGATTAATACGCCTGGTCTCATTTTCTATTACTAAAGTTTATATTTGTGAGAGATCACTCAAAAAAGGCAGCCAAAGAAGCTGCAATATACTACATATAAAAAGGAAAGTAGAAAAATTAAAAAATTTTGTTAGATATTTAAGCTCTCATAACTGCTTGCTATAACCGAAATAATTAAAGCTAGTTTTTCCTTTTTATCAAATCAAATGTCTCTTAAATCTACACTTATAAGATATGTATGTGTTTTAAGTTTTTATATTATTTATGCAAGTATAGTTAATGAATAAATAAATAAAATATTCGTAAAAAATAATTTTTTTTTCTTATACGACATGTTTAAACAACTGTTTTGTGTTCTTGTTATACTGTCAGAACCGTCCATCGTACAATCTACATACATCTTTATATCATTATTATTATTCTTAATATATTATTGATGTTGTTGTTGTTGTTGCTGTTGTTCTAGTATATTGTTTATGATTATATTAAATATGAATGATCATAAGAGTATATACACAGTCAATAAGTAAGCTAGCGTAATAAAATTAAAGTATTGACATAAACCTACAAAATCAAATCCACATCACAGTACTCATATGAATGCATGTATGTATATATGTATGCACATACTACTTATATACTGACTGTCATTAACAAAACAACTGTTGCGACCTTCACATACCAGAGCAAACGAATTGTAATTTTTTATTTATTAATTTACTTGGCTCCTTTTTTTAGTTTGTTTCTTTTTTCTTTTCATATTTTTATAGTATTATTTTACAGAGCTTGTATTAGCTATACAGCATACAATTATAAAATTATAAGCTTAACTTGAGTACAATATGAGTACGATATATGTAAGTATATTAATATATTAAGTCTGGTCTTACTATTGTTGCTGGTGTTGTTTGTTTGTTCAATTGTCCGCTATGAAAGATGAAAATTGTTGTTTTTATAAATAATACGGACAATGCATACATAATATATGCATAAAAAAGTATATATTTAGGCTGATTATATAATGAAAGAGGGAGATTTACTTTGTCTATCATTGTTATGATAATTAAAATGTCTTTTTTTATTCTATATGTATAACAAATTAAAGAAGAGCTTAATTGTACAAAATTTTTTTAGAATAGTAAAAATTTTTCGATGCACAGTGACGTTGAAGCTTGGATAAATGACAATAAATTTGTAGCTGTTGAAATGTAAGAACAGGATAAGTAAAAAATAAAATTATATCTCATCGACCGAATTCGACAACGAAAATATTATCCGTATCAAAATTTTATATTATATACATATATTGTTTTCTGTGGTTCCCCGGTGGAATACAGCTCCCCAACAAATTTCTTCCATTATGATTTGCATAATTTTATTAAA
>JAKWBJ010000033.1:572500-770912 GCA_023159175.1 Wohlfahrtia magnifica | reverse complement strand
GCTCAAACAGTATCAAAAACAAATAGTACTACACCTGATGCAGGAACAGAGTCAACAACAGTTAGTACCACACCTAGCCCTCAAACAGAATCAACAGCAAATAGTACTACAGCTGGTGCAGGAACAGAATCAACAACAGATAGTAACACAGCTAGTGCTGGAACGGAATCAACAACAGATAGTACCACACCTAGCGCTCAAACAGAATCAGCAACAGATAGTACTACACCTGGTGCAGGAACGGCGTCAACAGCGGATAGTACCACAACTAGTTCAGCAACAGAATCAACAACTGATAGTACCACACCTGGTACTGGAATAGAATCAACAACTGATGGTACTATACCATTTGCTGGAACAGAGTCAACAACAGAAAGTACTACACCTAATGCTGGAACAGAATTAGCAACAGATAGTACT
The DNA here is from genome assembly GCA_023159175.1 of Wohlfahrtia magnifica. Taxonomy (NCBI): domain Eukaryota; kingdom Metazoa; phylum Arthropoda; class Insecta; order Diptera; family Sarcophagidae; genus Wohlfahrtia; species Wohlfahrtia magnifica. The sequence continues at coordinate 770,492 of JAKWBJ010000033.1, read as the reverse complement.
ACACCTAGTGCTGGAACAGAATCAACAACAGATGGTACCACACCTAGTGCTGGAGCAGAGTCAACAACAGATAGTACTACACATAGTGCTGGAACAGAATCAACAACAGATAGTACTACACCTAGTGCTGGAACAGAGTCAACAACAGATAGTGCTACACCTGTTGCTGGAACAGAATCAACAATAGTTAGTACTACACCTAGTGCTGGAGCAGAGTCAACAACAGATAATACTACACCTAGTGCTGGAACGGAATCAATAACAGATAGTACTTCACCTGGTGCAGGAACGGAGTCAACAACAGATAGCGCCACACCTAGTGTTGGAACAGAACCAACAGCAGATAAAACTATAGTATCAACAATAGATAGTACTACACCTGGCGCAGAAACAGAATCAATAACAGATACTACTACACTTAGTATTGGAACAGAATCAACAACAGATAGCACTACACATAGTGCTGGAACAGAATCAACAACAGATAGTACTACACCTAGTGCTGGAACAGAGTCAACAACAGATAGTACTACTCCTGTTTCTGGAACAGAAACAACAACAGAGAGTACTACACCTGATTCTGGAGCAGAGTCAACAGCAGATAATACTACACCTAGTGCTGGAACAGAATCTACAACAAATAGTACTACACCTAGTGCTGGAACAGAATCAACAACAGATAGTACTATACCTAGTGCTGGAACAGAATCAACAATAGTTAGTACTACACCTAGTGTTGGAGCAGAGTCAACAACAGATAATACTACACATAGTGCTGGAACAGAATCAACAACTGATAGTACCACACTTAACGCTCAAACAGAATCAACAACAAATAGTACTAAGCCTGGTGCAGGAACAGAGCCAACAACAGATAGTACCACACCTAGCCCTCAAACAGAATCAACAATAGATAGTACTACACCTGGTGCAGGAACAGAATCAACAACAGATAGTTCTACACCTAGTGCTGGAACAGGATCAACAACAAATAGTACTTCACCTGGTGCAGGACCGGAGTCAACAACAGATAGTGCCACACTTAGTGTTGGAACAGAATCAACAGCAGATAGTACTACACCTAGTGCAGGAACAGAATCAACAACAGATAGTACTACACCTGTTTCTGGAACAGAGTCAACAACAGAAAATACTACACCTAGTGCTGGAACAGAATTAGCAACAGATAGCGCTACACCTAGTGCTGGAACGGAATCAACAACAGATAGTACCACACCTAGCGCTCAAACAGAATCCACAACAGAGAGTACTTCACCTGGTGCAGGAACGGAGTCAACAACAGATATCGCCACACCTAGTGTTGGAACAGAATCAACAGCATATAGTACTACACCTACTGCTGGAACTGAATCAACAACCGATAGTACCACACCTAGCGCTCAAACAGAATCAACAACAAATAGTACTATACCTGTTGCAGGGACAGAGTCAACAACAGATAGTACCACACCTAGCCCTCAAACAGAATCAACAATAGATAGTACTACACCTGGTGCAGGAACGGAGTCAACAACAGACAGTACCACACCTACTGCTGGAACAGAATCAACAACAGATATTACTACACCTGGTGCAGGAACAGAATCAACAACAGATCGTACTACACCTAGTTCTGGAACAGAATCAGCAACAGATAGTACTACACTTGTTGCTGGAACAGAGTCAACAACAGAAAGTACTACACCTAGTGCTGGGACAGAATTAGCAACAGATAGTACTACAACTATTGATGTACCAGAATCAACAACAGATAATACTACATCTAGTACTGGAACAGAATCAACAACAGATAGTACTACACTTGTTCCTGGAACAGAGTCAACAACAGAAAGTACTACACCTAGCGCTGGAACAGAATTAGCAACAGATAGTACTACACCTAGTGCTGGAACAGAATCAACAACAGATGTTAACACGCCTAGTGCTCAAACAGAATCCACAAAAGATAGTACCTCACCTAGTGCAGGAACGGAATCAACAACAGATAGTACTACACCTAGTGCTGGAACGGAATCAACAACAGATAGTACTACACTTGTTGCTGGAACAGAGTCAACAACAGAAAGTACTACACCTAGTGCTGGAACAGAATTAGCAACAGATAGTACTACACCTAGTGATGTAACAGAATCAACAATAGATAACACTACAACTAGTACTGGAACAGAATCAACAACAGATAGTACTACACTTGTTCCTGGAACAGAATCAACACCAGAGAGTACTTCACCTGGTGCAGGAACGGAGTCAACAACAGATAGCGCCACACCTAGTGTTGGAACAGAATCGACAGCAGATAGTAGTACACCTGGTGCTGGAACAGAATCAACAACAGATAGTACTACACTTGTTGCTGGAACAGAGTCAACAACAGAAAGTACTACACCTAGTGCTGGAACAGAATTAGCAACAGATAGTACTACACCTAGTGATGTAACAGAATCAACAATAGATAACACTACAACTAGTACTGGAACAGAATCAACAACAGATAGTACTACACTTGTTCCTGGAACAGAATCAACACCAGAGAGTACTTCACCTGGTGCAGGAACGGAGTCAACAACAGATAGCGCCACACCTAGTGTTGGAACAGAATCGACAGCAGATAGTAGTACACCTGGTGCTGGAACAGAATCAACAACAGATAGTACTACACTTGTTGCTGGAACAGAGTCAGCAACAGAAAGTACTACACCTAGTGCTGGAACAGAATTAGCTACAGATGTTAACATGCCTAGCGCTCAAACAGAATCCACAAAAGATAGTACGTCACCTAGCGCAGGAACGGAATCAACAACAGATAGTACCACACCTAGCGCTCAAGTAGTATCAACAACAAATAGTACTACACCTGATGCAGGAACAGAGTCAACAACAGATAGTACCACACCTAGCCCTCAAACAGAATCAACAGCAAATAGTACTACAGCTGTTGCAGGAACAGAGTCAACAACAGATAGTACCACACCTAGCGCTCAAACAGAATCAGCAACAGATAGTACTACACCTGGTGCAGGAACGGCGTCAACAGCAGATAGTACCACAACTAGTTCAGCAACAGAATCAACAACTGATAGTACCACATCTGGTACTGGAATAGAATCAACAACTGATGGTACTATACCATTTGCTGGAACAGAGTCAACAACAGAAAGTACTACACCTAATGCTGGAACAGAATTAGCAACAGATAGTACTACACCTAGTGCTGGAACAGAATCAACAACAGATGGTACCACACCTAGTGCTGGAGCAGAGTCAACAACAGATAGTACTACACATAGTGCTGGAACAGAATCAACAACAGATAGTACTACACCTAGTGCTGGAACAGAGTCAACAACAGATAGTACTACACTTGTTGCTGGAACAGAATCAACAATAGTTAGTACTACACCTAGTGCTGGAGCAGAGTCAACAACAGATAATACTACACCTAGTGCTGGAACGGAATCAATAACAGATAGTAATTCACCTGGTGCAGGAACGGAGTCAACAACAGATAGCACCACACCTAGTGTTGGAACAGAATCAACAGCAGATAGTACTACACCTACTGCTGGAACAGAATCAACAACAGCTATTACCACACCTAGCGCTCAAACAGAATCAACAACAAATAATACTACACCTAGTGCTGAAACAGAATCAACAACAGATGGTACCACACCTAGTGCTGGAGCAGAGTCAACAACAGATAGTACTACACCTGTTTCTGGAACAGAAACAACAACAGAGAGTGCTACACCTGATTCTGGAGCAGAGTCAACAACAGATAGTACTACACCTAGTGCTGGAACAGAATCTACAACAAATAGTACTACACCTAGTGCTGGAACAGAATCAACAACTGAAAGTACTATACCTGTTGCTGGAACAGAATCAACAATAGTTAGTACTACACCTAGTGCTGGAGCAGAGTCAACAACAGGTAGTGCTGCACCTAGTGCTGGAACAGAATCAACAACAAATAGTACTACACTTGTTGCTGGAACAGATTCAACAACAGAAAGTACTACACCTAGTGCTGGAACAGAATTAGCAACAGATAGTCCTACACCTAGTGATGTAACGGAGTCAACAGCAGAAAGTACTACACCTACTGCTAGAACAGAATCAACAACAGATAGTACTACACCTGGTGCAGGAACAGAATCAACAACAGATCGTGCTACATCTAGTGCTGGAACAGTATCAACAACAGATGTTAACACGCCTAGCGCTAAAACAGAACCCACAAAAGATAGTACCTCACCTAGTGCAGGAACGGAATCAACAACAGATAGTACTACACCTAGTGCTGGAACGGAATCAACAACAGATAGTACTACACGTGGTGCTGGAGCAGTATCAACAATAGATAGTACTGCACCTGGTGCAGAAACAGCATCAATAACAGATAGTACTACACTTAGTGCTGGAACAGAATCAACAACAGATAGCACTACACCTAGTGCTGGAACGGAATCAACAACAGAGAGTACTTCACCTGGTGAAGGAACGGAGTCAACAACAGATAGCGCCACACCTAGTGTTGGAACAGAATCAACAGCAGATATTAGTACACCTACTGCTGGAACAGAATCAAAAACAGATAGTACTACACTTGTTGCTGGAACAGAGTCAACAACAGAAAGTACTACACCTAGTGCTGGAACAGAATTAGCAACTGATGTTAACACGCCTAGCGCTCAAACAGAATCCACAAAAGATAGTACGTCACCTAGTGCTGGAACGGAATCAACAACAGATAGTACCACACCTAGCGCTCAAACAGTATCTACAACAAATAGTACTACACCTGATGCAGGAACAGAGTCAACAACAGATAGTACCACACCTAGCCCTCAAACAGAATCAACAGCAAATAGTACTACAGCTGGTGCAGGAACAAAATCAACAACAGATAGTAATACAGCTAGTGCTGGAACGGAATCAACAACAGATATTACCACACCTAGCGCTCAAACAGAATCAGCAACAGATAGTACTACACCTGGTGCAGGAACGGCGTCAACAACAGATAGTACCACAACTAGTTCAGCAACAGAATCAACAACTGATAGTACCACACCTGGTACTGGAACAGAAACAACAACTGATGGTACTATACCATTTGCTGGAACAGAGTTAACAACAGAAAGTACTACACCTAATGCTGGAACAGAATTAGCAACAGATATTACTACACCTAGTGCTGGAACGGAATCAACAACAGATAGTACCACACCTAGCGCTCAAACAGAATCAGCAACAGATAGTACTACACCTGGTGCAGGAACGGCGTCAACAACAGATAGTACCACAACTAGTTCAGCAACAGAATCAACAACTGATAGTACCACACCTGGTACTGGAACAGAAACAACAACTGATGGTACTATACCATTTGCTGGAACAGAGTTAACAACAGAAAGTACTACACCTAATGCTGGAACAGAATTAGCAACAGATATTACTACACCTAGTGCTGGAACAGGATCAACAACAGATGGTACCACACCTAGTGCTGGAGCAGAGTCAACAACAGATAGTACTACACATAGTGCTGGAACAGAATCAACAACAGATAGTACTACACCTAGTGCTGGAACAGAGGCAACAACAGATAGTACTACATCTGTTTCTGGAACAGAAACAACAACAGATAGTACTACACCTGATTCTGGAGCAGAGTCAACAACAGGTAGTACTACAACTAGTGCTGGAACAGAATCTACAACAAATAGTACTACGCCTAGTGCTGGAACAGAATCAACAACATATAGTACTATACCTGTTGCTGGAACAGAATCAACAATAGTTAGTACTACACCTAGTGCTGGAGCAGAGTCAACAACAGATAATACTACACCTAGTACTGGAACAGAATCAACAACAGGTAGTGCTACACCTAGTGCTGGAACAGAGTCAACAACAAAAAGTACTACACCTAGTGCTGGAACAGAATTAGCAACAGATAGTACTACACCTAGTGCTGGAACAGATTCAACAATAGATGTTACCACACCTATTAATGGAGCAGAGTCAACAACAGAGAGTACTACACCTAGTGCTGGAACAGAATCAACAACAGATAGTACTACACCTAGTGCTAGAACAGAATCGACAACAGACAGTACCACATCTAATGCTGAAACAGAATTTACAAGAGATAGTACCACACCTAGTAATGGAACAGAATCGACAGCAGATGTTACCACACCTAGTGCTGGAACAGAATCGACAACAGATGTTACCACACCTAGTGCTGGAGCAGAGTCAACAACATATAGTACTACACCTAGTGCTGGAACAGAATCAACAACAGATAGTACTACACCTAGTGCTGGAACAGAATCGACAACATATGTTACGACAACTAATACTGCAACAGAATCAGCAACTGATAATACCATAACCAGTACTGGAACAGAATCTACAACAGATAATACCACAACTAGTGATGGAAACGAATTAGCAACAGATAGTACCACACCCAGTGCTGGAACAGAATCAACAACAAATAGTACCACATCTAGTGCTGGAACAGAATTGACAACAGAAGTTACCACACCTAGTGCTGGAACAGAGTCTACAACAGATAGTACTACACTTAGTGCTGGAACAGAATTGACAACCGATAGTACCACACCTAGTGCTGTAACAGAGTCAACAACTGATAGTATTACACCTAGTGCTGGATCAGAATCGACAACAGATGTTAGCGCACCTAGTGCTAGAACAGAGTCAACTACAGATATTACTACACCTATTGCTGGAACAGGATCAACAACAGTTGTTACCACACCTAGTGCTGGAACAGAATCAACAACAGATAGTACTACACCTGTCGCTGGAACAGAATCAACAACAGATAGCACTACACCTGGTGCTGGAGCAGAATCAACAACAGATAGTGCTACACCTATTGCTGGAACAGGATCAACAACAGATAGTACTTCACCTGGGGCTGGAACGGGGTCAACAACAGATAGTGCCACACCTAGTGTTGGAACAGAATCAACAGCAGGTAGTACTACACCTAGTGCTAGAACAGAATCAACAACGGACAATACTACACCTAGTGCTGAAACAGAATCAACAACAGATAGTACTACACCTGTTTCTGGAACAGAGTCAACAACAGAAAGTACTACACCTAGTGCTGGAACAGAATTAGCAACAGATAGTACCACACTTGTTGCTAGAACAGAGTCAACAACAGAAAGTACTACACCTAGTTCTGGAACAGAATCAGCAACAGATAGTACTACACCTAGTGATGTAACGGAGTCAACAACAGAAAGTATTACACCTGGTGCAGGAACGGAGTCAACAACACATAGCGCCACACCTAGTGTTGGAACAGAATCAGCAGCAGATAGTACTACACCTAGTGCTGGAACAGAATCAACAACAGATAGTACTACACCTAGTGCTGTAACTGAATCAACAACAGATGGTACCACACCTAGCGCTCAAACAGAATCAACAACAAATAGTACTCCACCTGGTGCAGGAACAGAGTCAACAACAGATAGTACTTCACCTGGTGCAGGAACGGAGTCAACAACAGATAGTATTTCACCTGGTGCAGGAACGGAGTCAACAACAGATAGCGCCACACCTAGTGTTGGAACAGAATCAGCAGCAGATAGTACTACACCTAGTGCTGGAACAGAATCAACAACAACTAATACTACACCTGGTGCAGGAACAGAATCAACAACAGATCGTACTACACCTAGTGCTGGAACAGAATCAACAACAGATGTTAACACGCCTAGCGCTCAAACAGAATCGACAAAAGATAGTACCTCACCTAGTGAAGGAACGGATTCAACAACAGATAGTTCTACACCTAGTGTTAGAACGGAATCAACAACAGATAGTACTACACCTGGTGCAGGAACGGAGTCAACAACAGACAGTACCACACCAAGTGCTGGAACAGAATCAACGACAGATAATACTACACCTAGTGCTGGAACAGAATCAACAACAGATAGTACTACACTTGTTGCTAGAACAGAGTCAACAACAGAAAGTACTACACCTAGTTCTGGAACAAAATTAGCAACAGATAGTACTACACCTAGTGATGTAACGGAGTCAACAACAGAAAGTACTACACCTACTGCTACAACAGAATCAACAACAGATCGTACTACACCTGGTGCAGGAACAGAATCAACAACAGATATTAAAACGCCTAGCGCTCAAACAGAATCCACAAAAGATAGTTCCTCACCTAGTGCAGGAACGGAGTCAACATCAGATATTACTACACCTAGTGTTGGAACGGAATCAACAACAGATAGTACTATACCTGGTGCTGGAACAGTATCAACAATAGATAGTACTACACCTGGTGCAGGAACAGAATCAATAACAGATAGTACTACACTTAGTATTGGAACAGAATCAACAACAGATACTACTACACATAGTGCTGGCACAGAATCAACAACAGATAGTACTACACCTAGTGCTGTAACAGAATCAACAACAGATAGTACTACACCTAGTGCTGGAAAAGAATCAGCAACAGACAGTACTACACCTAGTGCTGAAACAGAATCAACAACAGATAGTAATACACCTGTTGCTGGAACAGAGTCAACAACAGAAAGTACTACACCTAGTGCTGGAACAGAATTAGCAACAGATAGTACTACACCTATTGCTGGAACGGAGTCAACAACAGAAAGTACTACACCTAGTGCTGGAAAAGAATTAGCAACAGATAGCACTACACCTAGTGCTGGAGTGGAATCAACAACAGATAGTACCACACCTAGCGCTCAAACAGAATTCACAACAGATAGTACTTCACCTGGTGCAGGAACGGAGTCAACAACAGGTAGCGCCACACCTAGTGTTGGAACAGAATCAACAGCAGATAGTACTACACCTAGTGCTGGAACAGAATCAACAACAGATAGTACTACACCTGGTGCAGGAACAGAATCAACAACAGATCGTACTACACCTAGTGCTGGAACAGAATCAACAACAGATTTTAACACGCCTAGCGCTCAAACAGAATCCACAAAAGATAGTACCTCACCTAGTGCAGGAACGGAATCAACAACAGATAGTACTACACTTGGTATTGGAACAGAATCAACAACAGATAGCACTACACCTAGTGCTGGAACGGAATCAACAACAGATAGTACCACACCTAACGCTCAAACAGAATCAACAACAGATAGTATTACACCAGGTGCAGGAACGGAGTCAACAACAGATAGTACCACATCTAGTGTTGGAACAAAATCAACAACAGATAGTACTACACCTAGTGCTGGAACAAAATCAACAACGGATAGTACTACACCTGATGCAGGAACAGAATCAACAACAGATAGTACCACACCTAGCCCTCAAACAGAATCAACAGCAAATAGTACTACAGCTGGTGCAGGAACAGAGTCAACAACAAAAAGTACTACACCTATTGCTGGAACAGAATTAGCAACAGATAGTACTACACCTAGTGCTGGAACAGATTCAACAATAGATGGTACCACACCTAGTAATGGAGCAGAGTCAACAACAGATAGTACCACACCTAGTGCTGGAACAGAGTTAACAACAGATAGTACTACACCTAGTACTGGAACAGAATCGGCAACAGATGTTACCACACCTAGTGCTGGAACAGAGTCTACAACTGATAGTACTACGCCTAGTGCTGAAACAGAATCGACAACAGGTGTTAGCACACCTAGTGCTGGAACAGAGTCAGCTACAGATAGTACTACACCTAGTGCTGAAACAGAATTGACAACGAATAATACCACACCTAGTGCTGCTACAGAACCGACAACAGACAGTACCACATCTAATGCTGAAACAGAATTTACAATAGACAGTACCACACCTAGTGATGGAACAGAATCGACATCAGATGTTACCACACCTAGTGCTGGAACAGAATTGACAACAGATGTTCCCACACCTAGTGCTGGAACAGAATTGACAACAGATAGTACTACACCTAGTGCTGGAACAGAATCAACAATAGATAGTACTACACCTGGTGCAGGAACAGAATCAATAACAGATAGTACTACACTTAGTATTGGAACAGAATCAACAACAGATAGCACTACACATAGTGCTGGTACAGAATCAGCAACAGATAGTACTACACCTAGTGCTGGAACAGAATCAACAACAGATAGTACTACACCTAGTGCTGGAACAGAATCAACAACAGACAGTACTACACTTAGTGCTGAAACAGAATCAACAACAGACAGTAATACACCTGGTGCAAGAACGGAGTCAACAACAGATAGTACCACATCTAGTGTTGAAACAAAATCAACAGCAGATAGTACTACACCTAGTTCTGGAACAAAATCAACAACGGATAGTACTACACCTAGTGCTGGAACGGAATCAACAACAGATAGTACCACACCTAGCGCTCAAACAGAATCAACCGCAAATAGTACTACAGCTGGTGCAGGAACAGAGTCAACAACAAAAAGTACTACACCTAGTGCTGGAACAGAATTAGCAACAGATAGTACTACACCTAATGCTGGTACAGATTCAACAATAGATGGTACCGCACCTAGTAATGGAGCAGAGTCAACAACAGATAGTACCACACCTAGTGCTGGAACAGAGTTAACAACAGATAGTACTACACCTAGTACTGGAACAGAATCGGCAACAGATGTTACCACACCTAGTGCTGGAACAGAGTCTACAACAGATAGTACTACAGCTAGTGCTGGAACTGAATCAACAATAGATAGTACCACACCTAGTGCTGGAACAGAGTCAACAACTGATAGTACTACGCCTAGTGCTGAAACAGAATCGACAACAGGTGTTAGCACACCTAGTGCTGGAACAGAGTCAGCTACAGATAGTACTACACCTAGTGCTGGAACAGAATTGACAACGGATAATACCACACCTAGTGCTGCTACAGAACCGACAACAGACAGTACCACATCTAATGCTGAAACAGAATTTACAATAGATAGTATCACACCTAGTGATGGAACAGAATCGACAACAGATGTTACCACACCTAGTGCTGGAACAGAATCGTCAACAGATAGTACTACACCTAGTGCAGGAACAGAGTCAACAGCAGATAGTACCACACCTAGTGCTGGAACGGAATCTACAACAACTACTGTCGTAGATTGTGTTATTTACAATTATTCCAAGGGAAGCTGTGAAGATAGTGAAAGCGTTGAATTTGAAAAGAGCTGTGAAGGGTGCGAAAGCGGTGAGCGTGAATTGATTTGTGAGGACAATGAAAGTTGTGGAGAAGAGGTGGCCTCATCTGAAATCGAAATACCACTTCAACTTTCTAAAAAGTCTGAGGATACCAATATAGCTTCGATTAGATCCAGTTTCATGCCTCTAATAGATAATGCTTCTGCATCTCTCTTTAACAGCAGCATAATACGTATCAATCACAATAACACCTTTAATGGCCCGTATGCTGAGGGCAATTATTACCATCAACCGGTACACAATTACTACAATATAATACCATTACCAATACCTGTCCAAAATATTACCATAGAAGACTCTACAGTCACTTATAAGATTTTAGGCCTATTCGATAATGTAAGTTCCTTATTTGATTTTATGAAGAATTTCTTCAGCAAAATGTTTATGCATTTCAGTGGCGTACCAAAAAGCAATTTTGCTTAAAATTAAAAATAAATTTGTTTTATTTATTTTTAGTATATAATTTTGATTAATAAATAATTTTATAAAAATGTAAAAAGAACAGTTTGCGATTTTCAGAAGTCAATAATGGTTTTCAAGCCTAACCTTTGGTTGACTTGACCACCGCATACGATGTAGATTGTTCAATCATTTTAGATATTGTTTATTTGAATATCAAAATTAAGAATTTTGATAAATTTTGTTATATTAACTCTATACAGACGGTTGCCCGATCTAACAAAATTTTCAGATCTGACAATTTGCTGACAATTGGGAAGTGGACACCAGAATTTATATTGTCAGTTCACACTAATGCAAGACATTTGTCAGAAAATCTGGCACTCCTACTATACATATGTTTTTTCTGATAATGATGCCGTTGTCAAACGTTAAATACTTAGTCATCTGGTACGCTCACGCGGTTGTAAGAAATTTTAGGTACATATGTTAGATCTGACAATCGTGTAAAAAGAGCTTTAGATAATGAAGAATACGATAGTTCTATAATGGACTTAGCTAGCTCGTTGAAAAAACCTACGTTGCTTTCGTAGCGGGTTTAGTTAAGATTGTCGCATATTTGTATTACCAGTGAAGCGGCTTTGATTCTATCGGGCCAAAAATTATAACAAGTAGTCTGTACGTTGTTATATAACAGCGTAGTAGATTAGGTTTACGTTCATCTTTACTAACACCTAGCCTACATATTGTTATATTTTGACCTTTTTTAAACGTTCGAGTTCTTTTTAATTGCGTCAGAATAAAATAAAGCCACTTTGTTGTTATCTTATAGTTTTTATTTCCTCACTATACCTTTATACAGTTTATCTTAATACAGCAACTTATTAGCTTGCATTTGATATTCGTTTCTACAACACTTTTATGTACGCCTAAGCCAGACTTTATTTTATTACAGCAAAACGATAACTCCTCACTACTTATGCATATGGCGCCACCTTTTATTACTACCGAATGTTGTTGTTTTTGCTACAACATTTGAATTATTTTCGTTAATTTAAATGTAATACCCAAAGATGGTCGAATTGGCAGTACTGCCAAATACACAATTAAGTATGGCATTGGCAGGGTGACACCAAATATACCAAAATCCCACAATACAGTTTGAAAGGCGCTAATGTGGTATATTTTCTTTTTAGGCATTTTTATTTTCGTACCAATATAATACTTAATTTGCGTAATTTTAGTAAAAATTACACTTTAGTAGTGGTGCTCAGTATAGCTGATAATCTATTGCAAGATTTGGTGAATAAATATAACTTCGATAACATTTTTTTTTTTCTAACACCGAACAGAATTTAAGTTAAGATCAGTTTTTATATGGGTCCACAAACCAATTAAAATTATCGAATGTGAAAAAAATAAATTATTTTTGACACAGATCGTGAGGTTTTTGAATAGGGCTGAAGTTCTGTATAAATAAGACCATGTGCCTTATATGCTGTGCAACTCAGGTAACTAATCTATTATTGCCGGTCGGTCGATATATGCTAAACGTTATTTCAACTTTAGGGTACAGAGGATATGCTGCACTTGAAAGAATAATGTTTAAGACATTAATTTTTTTAACATTTTTTATTTAAAAAAACTTCTTTACTTCTTCTAAAATTGTTTGCAAACCTTAATTTTAATATCCTTATCAGAATTTTCATTTATTTCTTGAGGCAATATATTGCAAGAGCTGTTCGAAGGGGTTGCTACTAAAAGCGTTATATTGTGAAGCGGGTAGAGCGTTGGCATAAGTATAGGCCGGTATTAGAGCGGGGGCTGTCGGTGCTACTTCGTCGTTTTTTGGGCTTTGAGCAGGTAAAAAATTAAAGTTGCCATAGTTTATGTGTTTATATTTCGGCTCATAATGATAGGGACCCTGGTAAACGACTCCATTGTAAACAGTTTGACCATCAGCATGTAGATTTTGTTCTGATTCTTCTGCAGGACTATTGTAAGCTGATTCAGCATTATCTGAAATAGGGGCTTCTGGTTGACTGGCATCAGAATTTTCATATTTACTATTATAATCGGAGTCACTTATTAAAGGGGCTTCATAAGTTTTCTGGGAATAGGATGGCAAACTGTTATAATCAAGAACGGGAGAAGCGTACGTTGAATCGGCATTGCTACAAGGCGCTTCAGCAGGTAAAGACTCAATTTCTTCATAGGATGGTGCTGAAGGTGAAGGTTCTTCTGCAGGGGCAGCATAATTTTTGTGGGAATTTGAGAGAGTTTCTATATTAGCTGCATAAGAGGGGACTTCAAAATTGTCATCACGACTTGAGTAGGAATATGAGGGATTTTCATTTGGTATTGACTTATAATTTAAAGCGGAACCTGGATAAGAAGATGGGGGATTTTCAATGGGAGTAGCATATGATGGAGCTTCATAGCTGTTAATAGGATTTGTGTAAGAAGGTAAGGGGTTTTCAACAGCAACAGGATTGGAGAGGGTTTCATAATTTTTACCAAGATTTGTGCAAGAAGTTGGTGATGGAATTTCACCAGCAACAGAGTCAACTGAAGCAGGAGCATATGTCAAAGGCTCATAGCTTTTAGCCGGAATTGAACTTGAATTTTCCGACGGAACAGCATATGACTGAGCTTCATAGTTTTTAACAGAAGATGTTGAGTCTTCATTATTTCCACTGTTTGCATAAGAGATTTGGGTATCAGGTGCTGCATACGGCACTTCATAGCTGTTGGAAGGATTTAAGGGAAAGGGATTTGTAACAGGACCACTGTAAGGTGCAGTTTCATAATTCTTGGCAGGAGTATTTACTTTATTATTAGAGTTGGCGCTGGGTACGTAAGCGCTATCAGCATTAGCACCATAGTTCTTAGAAGATATTTCGTATTCAGGTTGATTAACAGGGGCGGCATAAGATTGTTCAGCTGGTGGTTGTTGAAAATCGTTTTCGTAATTATTAGATGGAATTTCTATTAAATCTGAGTACGAGGGAGCTTCTGGCTGTTTATAGCCTTTGGAAGAAGCATCATTAGGTTGTGCGGACAATACATCATTACTATAATTTGGGATAACATTTATGTAAGATGGTGGAGATGTTACAGTCGGAGCTGAAGAAGGAACAGGCAAAAGGTTTTTGTCATTTTTACCAGGATATAATGATTCTTGCTTTGGAAGACTTTCGTAGTAATTGACTAAAGCCTCATAGAGCTGTGAAATAGCAGATGATTGACTTGATTCTTGAGGGGGAACTGAGTTAAGATATTCATTTGATGGCTGTTCGTAGTTATTTGCTAGTGGGACTGGAGCGGCCGGAGGTGTGGCGATTGGTGGGGAATAGGCATTAGTCGTTGGTGCAGGGATTTTAAGAGGTAGAGGTTCTGGATTTACAAGTGCTTGTGAAGAGTATTTATTTGTAGGTAATGCAGCTGGCGCATTCAGTGATCTTGAAGGGGAATATGGTAGATTAGGATCTGGTGTTTGCTTATGCGACTGCTGTGGTACTGGTAGAGGAGGTGCTGTTGGGGGTGTAATAAAGCCATCTCCTCTACAAATGCCATTATAAATAACATGCCATTCTGGAAATATACATTCAAATTTAGAAACTTCTTGCGAATTCTTATTAATTGATTACTTACGTATACCGCTATTCTTTTGATCGGCCTCTAAAACACACTTGTTGGGAAATGTTTTTTGAAAAAAATTGTTGGTTATTGCACAGACTGGATTTAAAATCATGCAATCAAGGTTATTTGTCACACAAGTACCTCGAGCCACAGGTGTCCATACGTCGCCAGTTTTTTTAAATTCCTCATATATTTCCCAAATATTGGTGAATGTCCTGTTAACAT
Organism: Wohlfahrtia magnifica; assembly: GCA_023159175.1. Lineage (NCBI taxonomy): Eukaryota > Metazoa > Arthropoda > Insecta > Diptera > Sarcophagidae > Wohlfahrtia > Wohlfahrtia magnifica. The sequence continues at coordinate 754,946 of JAKWBJ010000033.1, read as the reverse complement.
TATTCAGTGTGGCACAAATCTCAATATTATTTAAGTCTTCAATTAGATTCTTAGAATTTTGTGCCGCTGTGAACAGGATGAATCCCAAAAATAATAGGAACACTTTCATATTCGTTTTGTGTTTAAACTTATGGACAAAGCAAGAGTATACCTATTTTAACAAGAAGTTTGGTTTTTATACTTTTCTACAATTCGTTTTTGAACTGGACTTTACGCATTTTATCAATTAATTGAAACGTTCTTTAAGAAGAAATTTAAACACGTTTGAATTCAAATGATCGTTTACCAATTAATTGTGTGTAATTTCATTTAAGAATTATCTCCAAAACTATTTTTCAAAGAAATTCTTTTATTAATTACGCTTTTAGCTGAAGAACGTGACATGTATTAAATAGAGAAGTTTCTTAAAATTTTTATAAACTTAGTCAGCAATGTCGAGAATAAGTATCTATTAATGAATGAACTCTTAAATATAATCAATCACTTGGTTATTGACATACTGCCTAAGAATTTTTTTTCACAATTTTATTGAAAAATCATAAGGCCATGTACTACTCTCTGTGTTTTTTGACCTATCGGATTACTTATTTAGTGAGTATTATTTACCAGCATAATGTCAAAATTAGAATACATACGTTTATATCGCACACCCAGTTCAAAAGTGACTCAACTCAAAATATGGTTTTTTTGGCTTTATATGCTTAAACCATGCCCAATACACTATAAACAAATATCAGTGTATTTTGTTGTTGTTAACTGTTGCAAAAAATTGTCCAAAGTTTTTGTTTTTCACTATTTTGATTTAGATCAAAAACAGTTTCTTTCGATTTCTGAAAAATTAAAAATCTTGAATTGAGTCACTTTTGAACTGGGTGTGCGGTATGAAAGCAATTAATTTAAAGCCAGCACAGCTAAAGCCTAGACAACAACCTTTACTGCTGCTGCTTAACATAAAATGATTTCTATCTATTTTTTAGACAGCAAGATATTGTGATACCAATACAATATAAAACTTTAAATAAAAAACGTAAAAATAGTGTTTTTTGTTTATAAGAAAACAACAGTATAAAATTAAAATATTGTATCAAATAACATTAACGTTAATAATAAAAAAGTTGTAAACACATAATTTTATTAATTTTTATATTTTTGAGTAATATATAAAAGAAGCGATTTTAGTTTGGTGAATTTGAAAAGCTTGAATGTCACCACTGAAAAATATTTTTCGATAACAAATATTTTAATGACAAATAAAACAGATGACAATGAAACCTAACTTTATTGCTGCTGCTGCTTTCAAAATATTTATGAAGTCAATAACATAGCAGCAAATGCTGCCAATATCAACATAAGATTTAAAATCTCTATAATTCTTTTAAGCAATTAAAAGAAAATTGCTTATTGATCTTGAAGTCAATAAAAATGTTCAGATTGTGTATGACAACCGAACTACAGTTGCATTGTCAAATTCCAATGACAAATTTTTGTCTGAAAAGAGAGATAATCTGTCTCCATCCAACACTAAGCTTAACAATACCCTGTAATTTCATATATTCGATCTACAACCCGACTTATGCAAAAGAATATTTGACGACTATTTCCAAATAAGAGAAAAATTACCCATTTCAAAAAGCTTGTTAAAGATATGCGTCAAAAGACCACTCAAAACAACAGTAGAGCTCCTGATAACCAGGTTTGGCAACTCACGGGGTAATCCTATTAAACCCACCCGGGTTTTTTATTTAAAAAAACTAGGCTGGGTTTTTTTATTTAAAAGTTTTCGTAGCTTATTTACAACAAAACTAATTAAAATTTACGTATTGGGAGTACAAATCGGTCTGTTTGTTTGCCTTAAAAAAGATGATGAATTAACAAATTTATCAAATCACTATTTATATCTTTTCTCCTCCTCTGAGCCAATGTCCCAGTCCTGTCTCAGCAAAACGTATCGTCTTTTGAGACGAAGGCGACTCTATATTTCTTCAAAAGAAGTGATTCGGTGACATGCCACCGAAACAGCCAATAGTCAGAAGGAGCAATGTTTGGGGAATATGGCGAGTGCAGCATTTGATTGTTTCGTATAGCAACTTTTGCGACGTGAGATTGAGCGTTGTTATGCAAAAAGAAAACTTTATCTGTCTGTCTGCCTTTATATTCCGGCAGTTTTTCTCATAATGCACGATTCAAACGAGGTAATTGCAGTCTGCTCCGACCACCGGGACTATGCAGCTCATAGTACATAATGCCGCCTTGACCGCACTATGAGTGCAAAATTGCATTATAAATACTAAAACAACGCAACTTACTTACAAATAAAAAATATTGAAGAAATGAATACAATTTGGAAGCGGCTATAAAATCCAGTGGACTTTGTTTGAAAAACCTCAGGTTTTTGCCAACTCTGCTGATAACGGCTCAAGAATAAGGATATTCCCACATTAATCTGAATCTTATGTATTTTTCACTTTGTGGAAAGAAGTAGGCAAAACAAAAAAGTATTTATGGGACAAAAACCAACTTTGGTTAAAAATAGCCAAAACGGCAACATTGAAAGTAATCAATTTTAGTTAGAAATAACCAAAAACAGCAACACTCTTCGCTTTATAGTTTACGGTTATGGCGTTACTTTAAGTCCCACCTTAAGTCAACATTTTTTTACTATATAAAAGTTGACTGGCGTTTTGTAAGTATGCTTGTGCCCTGTTTAATAAAAAAAGCACATTTTTAGAAAGGGTGTTATGGTGAATGATGCACATCATTAATGCATCACTTTTGCACAGGATAAATTATTGATGTGTATCATTTCAATAATTTAGCATGTGTGAAGCACATCTTATCCGAAAATGATGTATCTATTATTTATGCATGTGTGTTGCTCATCATTTCCAAAAGTCAAGCATTTATGATGAATATTGTATACATAATGAGCATCATATCCAGGATATATAACATTTTCAAATTAATTTATTAAAATATATAGAATGTACACTATTTTATAGTATGCACATCCTCTATGCATCGCTGCCCTACTTAGTAAACACATCACGTCCATAAATGTAAACAATGATTACACTGCAGATATCAGATGGCCGCAAATGCAACATTGCAGTTTATTTGCCCAAATAGGAATCCTTCTGTTGTTTGACATTAAACTTCAAATTCATTTACTTTTTTTTAAAAAGCTATCTAGCTAATGATTGTGGGTAACTACTAGGGAAATCAGAAATATGCAATTGCGTGTTTTTTCTCAAGTAACCAATTAAATCGGATATAAGATATTTATTCGTTTCATGAATTTTGGCATCGATTTGTTATAACAGCATTTTTTTATATTTCAGTTCTAAAAGCATTATTTCGCCATTTTGTTCATCTAAAATATTTTTACAGCAAAGACAAGTTTTTGTTTTAAATTTTAACCAATTCTTTTGAATAATCTGTGAATTAAATTTTTTTGCGTCGTTTAGACCTCAATTAAGCTTATTACTGTTTAACAGGAGATTATGTTATGTAGGTCGAATACGAGTGAAATTTAATATACCCTATTCTATTCACCCCTATTCTACAAACATCAAAGAAACATCAAGCCAAAATTCTTAATTAGAAAAAAACCAATAATAACTAATAGTGGTTAGTTAAAGATATGGGACGTAAGTTTAAACTTGATTATACTTTCTGTGACAAGCGCTGCTCCTTATATAATGAAAGTTGCCAAAGCCATAAAGGTGTTTGACCCTAAACTAAAGCAAATAACATGCATTGCTCATGTACTGCATTGCTTATGCGAAATTGTTGTAGATCAACACGAAAATGTAAGCAAAGCAATTGCAAATGTAAAGAAAGTGTCCTTGAAAGCTGTAAATGTATCCAGGTCTTCCATTGCCGCTTTAACCAGTTATAACTTGTTAAGGAACTTGGCTTACGGCCATCAATTGCTACGCTTGCAATTAGGAAACGATCTTAGGAGTTTTAAGCGTAAGTAAACTGATTTTAAACTGATTTTTATTACTGCCAACTTTGGTTTCATTAAAAAGTTACTTAAAAACTGGTTGAGCGGTATGCCACATTAACTGAGACGGTTCAGAATATTGGCAAGATGGAAAATTGTAATACAAAACTAAATGGAGATGGAAATTTATAATATATATGAAGACGTGGTAATAAATTTTACACCACTTTATTTTTAAGTATTGTTTCTAAAGTTAATATGTAGTAATTATGTTTACATTCATTAATTAAAGTTATTTTGTTCTAAATGCATAGTTAAGAAGAGAAATTGGAAAAAATTGTAATTCTTTATTATGAACTAAAAAAGTAAGATATTTATGTCCCTTATTTCAATATTTATATTATATTTTACACCATTTATTTTTGAGTATTATATGCAGTTGTTCTTTACAGCAAAAAATTGTGACCAGTATCGATACATGGTGTTTTCTAATTCGTCTTGACTATTATTGGGTACCCAATTAAGCTTTTTAATTTAATAAAATTTTAAAAAACGTTGTAGTTGTTCAGCCGAATATTCGAAACGAAAGAAAAACTATGTTCAGTAGTAGGCCTATTAATTTTAACTCCGTTTCTATCGTCATAAATTTCGTCATCGTTCCATGCTGTACATCCTAGTTTTGGTATGTGTCGTTTTTCACTACACAGTGGTATAATAATATCAGAATGTTAAAAACAAACTTTTAAACCTAAAGACAAACCATAAATAATATGAACTTATATTTACGTACATATGTAGATGTCTGGGAACTTTTTTCATATGTTTTAATTACCAGCGTTAACTTCGATGTGATGGTAAAGTATTTTCCATATAAGAATCACACAAAATACTACGTGGTAATAAAATATTTTCATGAAAATATATCACAAATGACGACATGTAGTAAAATTTACACTAAGATTCACATATCTCAGTCTGACTCTAAGTTACAACAAACCAAGCACTACTGATAACAAGAGCACAATATAGAATGAGAGTACTGAGAATACAGCATTAATAGCGTGCAGAAAAGTTTTTAATTAAATAAAAAAGCTGTTTAAAATTTATTCCTACATTATAAGTTTAAGGTTAAAACTAAGCCACAACCTAACGGGTCCACCATATAACGTTTTTTTTTTTCAACTAGTGCTTATTTCGTGATTAGTTTTATACTTCCGCCGAACGAATATGGTTGTGTATACGCTTTTTGGGCTTCGCTAAGTGGGCCTGCGATCGATTTACAGAAGATGCCGATTTTGCCAAAAAAAATCAATTTTTCAGATGAAGCTCATTTTGATATTGGCGGGTATGTAAACAAGCAAAATTGTCGCATTTGGGGCACAGAAAACCCGCACGCATACATTGAAAAGCCGTTACACCCAAGACGAGTCACTGTTTGGTGCGGATTTTGGTCCAGAGGCATAATTCGAAAATGAGCAAGGAGTGGCCGTTATCGGGCCATTTTGAACGAATCTTTGTTCACAAAAATTGAAGAGGAGGATATTAGCAACATTTGGTTCAACAGGACGGCGCTACGTGCCACACAGCCGAAGCTACACTAGATGTTTTGCGCCCTGCTTTCAAAAAAAAAAAAAAAATATTTGGCGGACCTTATATAATGTATTAACAAAATATTTAGTGTAGCAAAATGTATATGCCAATATCTAACAAATGATTTTAGTGCATCTTCTTCAAATCTAGTTTTAAAGTATGATTTAAGGAAATGTTATCTTTGAAGTATGTCCCTCTTTATCAGTAGACATTGATATTTTTAATATACAAAAGTTTGCTTAGATGTAATAGACAACGCTTTACATTTGGAAATTTAAGTCAATGTTTCCTTGTTTATGATGCAGATCTCCTTAGAAATTAAAGTACAATTTTTGGTTTTCATTCCAGTGTATTGTTATTGAAATTGTTAAGATATTGATTTGTTGAATAAACATTATATTCCTTTAACAGAGAAGAAATTTATGGTTTTTTCGGAGCATATTTTTAAATAATTTAGATAATATTTCTGGATTTTTACTGCATATTTTATGTGTATAAAACACTTCTTTAAGATCATATTTCTGGTTTCCCTGGTGATGATGTTTTGTGTTTCTGCACTTAAAATCGTATCTAAAAATTCTTAATTGAAAATTTACGACTATGAAATAATGTTAAAAAAAATTAAACAAATAGTTCAATAAAAAAAAATTCTGTTCCATTTTTGGATAATCACACAGAAATTGGCAAAGCTGTTCGATATCCATTCTTTATTCACCAGGAAATTAAAACAAATACACACACACATATATTTTTGTTTTAAATTAATTTTAATTTATTCTTAAAACACTACTCGCATAAATATAAAAAAAAACTGGTAAATTACTTTCATATTACAACAACTATTTACTTACTCGTAGATTAAGATTGTTTTGGAAGAGTCTTAAGATTTTCTAAAATTTGTTTGAACACTGTACTATTGAAAGCAGAATTATGAGAATTTAGAAAATCATATGGAACATGCTTTAAATCTCTTTGCAATAAAGGAGAAATTGCAATATTTTTTTGTTCAGAGGCAGACATCAGTGGATGGAATGTCTGGTACGGTTTTGTGTTGGAGGAAAAAGTAAACGAAGGCAAATACTTTGAATTTCCAAGTTTTTGGTAGTCATTTTGTTGGGAAATCTTATAATTGTCTTGGTATTCTGTAGCAGCTAACGGGAACTTTACTTTTGAGACGGCTGATTTAGTAGGCAGAAATGCATTTGTTATAGGCGGTGACATCATTTGGGGCGCAATTGGTGGCATTTGAGGCAATATATAGCTGAAGGTGAATGGAGACGTGCCAGTATAAGGATATAAAGGTTGATGTTGTCCAAAAACTGAGAGATGTTTATTAGGTTCCTGATTGCGTATTTCTGTAGATGATGAGAAGTGTTGTGCGGAAGCTAAAGAATTAAGGAATTGCATAGGATTAAAAGAAACATTTGGTTCTGCAACCGCTTCTGCTGTTTTATGCTGCAAATGGTGAGAATTTGTTAAAATACCTGGTGCTAGCCAAGAAAAAATAGGTTCATTTGGTGCAGTATATATAAAATTATAGGTGGGAGCATCATAAACCGGAGCTTTATATACAGCACCATTATAAATTTCACCTTTTTTGCTATTAGATGCAGTATTATACTCAGCAGTATACTCTTGACGCTTAGTATGGTTTATTAGTTGGCTTTCGTGTTCCTCGAAAATGGGATATGCAGCCGAAGTTTTTTCTGTAGCTAAAGTTGTTAAAACTTTATTGACCAAGGCGATGTCGTCTTCTTCATCCTCTTCAGAGTCACTATCAGTCAATAAGACTTCATAAGCTTTCAGAAATTTCTCCTCAGCATCAACTTTATCATTTACTAAGGAACTGCTTTTGGCATAGTCCAAAACCTGAATATTTTCATTTTTGTGTGAATTTTCTTGGTAAGGACTGTTTAAACTATATGCTTCATTGCTAAAGACACCAAATTTAGGTTCATTTTCTTTACGTACCGCTGAGTCATAGTTGGGTTTGTAAGGCAGCTTAGGCTGGATATCATTACTCTCAACTTTTTTAAAAGTTGCTTGGTTTTGCAAAGTATTATGTTCTTCTACTTTGCCATCAGAGTGAAAAATTTTGTCTTTATTGGATATTATGGGCTCTACAACATTGATCGCACTAGTCTGTTGTATATCTGTGGGTTTATTGTTATAAGACACTGGATTTTTTATAATGAAAGAAGTGGAAGTCAAAGATCCTCTACCTTCGGCGGAATAATGTTTTAAATTTTCGTTGTCTTCTTGAGAAGATTTTTCACTGTGAGATTTCTTATATACAGTAACATACTCCTCTGGCTTACTAGTTTCTGTAGAATTGGCAGTATTTTCTTTATAAGTGTTTTCCTCTAAAAGCTTTTCTTTATTGTTTTCTTTTAAATAACCATTATCGTTCGAATTATTTTGTTTCTGAGTATAGGAGTTAACGTTAGCATCAGTTTTATTGTTCATTAAAGCTCTAATATAGATATTATCCTCTTCATCTTCTTCAGACTCCCAACTTAAGTCTAAGTCATCCTCAAAACTTTCCTCAGAATAGGGTTCAATTTCTTCTAGACTTTTACAGTTACAGCAATTCAAGTGTTCATTAGAACAATCTTCTGAACTCTTTATGAAATCATATAAATGCTTTGTTGTTGTTGTAGTTTTCGCTGTAGTTGTGGGCTTTTCAGTTGAAGTTGTTGTATATTTTGTAGTTTTGTAGGTGCTTGTAGTCGTCGTACTATTTGGTGTAGTTATAAGCGTTGTAATTTGAGTAGATACAGACGGTTTTTTTGTGGTATGTTGTGTAGTCTTTTGTGAGCTTGTAGTTTTTGGTACAGAAGTTGTTGTTGTATTTGTATACTTATTTTTAATTGTAGTTTCAGGAGTTGCTCTAGTCGTTGACGTTTTAGTTGAATACTTTACAGCTGACTTTTGAGTTGTGGTTTTGGGAGTAGTTCCAGTAGTTGTTTTGGTATCTATTGTAGCATAACATTCACCCTGCTGTATTACGATCCAATCTGGTAATACAAAGTATAAATTAATTTACTTAAAAGCTGTGTACCCAGACTAATTACACAGTGCGACAAAAATGAACGAAGTTGAAATACCTGGGAAATAACACTACAAAAAAAGAAATACCTGACAAATTATACTCATTTTCTAATAAGCGCTGTCCAGTAGAACAGGGATCTGTTTTTGTAATTTGCGAAACACCTTCAAAATCTTGAGTTATGGTTTTTTGGACCTTCTTCATACACTTATAAGTTAATAACTTAGTTGAGTGTTACCCGGTTTTAAGTTTCTGTTCGGATTTGGAAAGAAATGAAGCAACCTTTTAAATTATAAATTGTATGTCGTTTGAGTAGCATGGAAGACTCTTCAGCTAAGTTATTAGCTTATGGATGCGTGAAGGTCCGAAAAACCAGTTTTTTACCCGTAACTCGAGATTTTGGAGGTGTTTCAAAAATTTCAAGAACAGGTCCTTGTCCTGCTCAGCAGCGCCTATTAGAAAAATAGTATAATTTGCCAATTTTTTTTTTTTTTTGTCGCACCGTGTTATTATCTACTTTAAGTTTCTTTTGCCTTACCTACACCAGGTAGTTCCAAAATGCTTTTGAAGGTTTTATTTTCTTTACCATTTGAAGCACAAACTGGTCCAAGAATAACAGTTTTCGAATTTCCAGAATTGGAAGAACAAAGATCCAGTGATACTATTTTCCAGGCTTTACAAAGGAATATAAAAACAAAACTTTAATAAAAACAATGGTAAAATTATTACACATTTTAAAGCTTACGTGTATTGGTTTCACATATAGTTCGTTCTAGGTCACATTCATTAGTAAACTCTCTAAATTCATTACCAAACTCTGCACATACCGGTACAAAGTCATCTGTACAAATTTTGAAACAACTTGCCTCAGTAGAGCAGGAACCCTGTTTTACAATTTCCCATTCTGAATAAGAGAAAAATAAAGAAGTTGACACTAATGGTTTTAGCTTATATTTATAGCAATCAATTACCATTTCCGGTTTCACAAATAGTTTTTGTCAACAGGCATTTGTTATCAAATTCCCTGAGCTCTTGACCATATTTAGCGCATATGAGATTAAGCTCCTTGGTGCAAAAGAGAGGACAAGACGTAGGAAGCTGTATAGAAGATTTCTCAGATTTTAAAGGACACAGGCCCATGTTTACAATTTTCCAATCTATGTGGCATATGTGAGAAGAAATATTTGAACATTTTTATAAATATAACAGTTCTTTTACCTACCTTGGTCCAATTCACACTTTGTTTTCTCTAGTACACATTTGTTAGAGAATTGTTGCAGTACATTATTGTATACAGCACATACTGGTTCAAACTCTTTAGTACAAAATTTGGGACATTCGTTAGAACAAGGTCCTAAATTAACGACCTCCCATTCTATATTAGAGATTGAAAAGTTTCTTTTATTTTAATTTTGCACTTTTATGATATTTTCTTATGGCGTTTTCTTTTCGGAAAAAATATGTTGCACTTAGTTGCCTTTTCATTTTTTGTGTTGCTTTTTAAAAAAAAGTACTAGAAAGGAAGGGTGCTGTGTTCATCTTTAAATATGTTGCCTTTAAAAATCTTCAATTTTTCTTAATTTTCGGCGACGTTTTATGGCAAAAAAAAACAAACGAAGTGCAACATTTTTTGTCAGATAAGAAAACGCCATTAGACTTACTTTGATTAGTTTCACATATTGTTTGTAATAATACACATTTATTGGAAAACTCTTTTAATTCCTTATTAAATTCCGCACATACGGGTACATATTCTTTGGTGCAAAATTGTGGACAGTTGGAGGATTTCGCATGGGTTTTTACTAAGCATGGGCCTTGGTTAACGATAACCCATTCTGGAAGTAAAATTTTGTTTAGAAATTTTTATGAAGTAATTGTTAAATATAAAGGCACTTTATAGGTATCGAACCTAGAACCCCTAGTATTATATAAACGCACTTACTCTCTTGAGTTTGACATATGGTGGACTCTAATTCACAATTATTGCCAAATTCTCTTAATTCACCATTAAAAGTGGCACATATAGGATTAAATTCTAGGGTGCAAAATTGAGGACATTCTGCATTATAAGATAAACAGGTGCCATTGTAAACAACTTCCCATTCTATAGTTTAAAATATATAGAGTTATTTAATTCCAAAAGGTATTGTAGTTTTGCAAAGACTTACGCTCTTGAGTTTGATATATGGTGGCCTGTAATTCACAATCATTGCCAAATTCTCTTAATACACCCTCAAGTCTGGCACATATGGGTCTATATACTAAAGGACATATTTCAGGACATTTTGTATTATTCAATTCTACAAATGCTAAACATGTTCCATTAAAAAGAATTTCCCATTCTATAATTAAAAACATATTAATTATATAAATCTAGCAAGCTTTGTTAGAAGTTCGTTCTATAAAAACTTACTCTCTTGAGTTTGACATATTGTACTTTCCAGAGCACATCTATTAGAAAATTGCCTCAGTTCATTATTAAAAATAGCACATATGGGACTGAATTCTAATGTACAAAACAGCGGACATTGTTGTTTAGTGGTAGATATTAAAGCAGTTTCTTTCTCTCTTTGTACACAGGGACCTTGTCTTATGATAGTCCATTCTATATAAAAAAGATTACTGGATATAGTTTTGGAAAGTGGTGAAAAATTTGCTTTTATACCTTGCTTGGTTTGGCATATGGTCGTCTGTAGTTCACATTCATTACCGAACTCTTTTTCCAAGGACATAAATCTAGCACAGATGGGCTTATATTCCAAAGTACAAAACTCGGGGCACTCCGATTTAGTTACAGGTAATTCTAAAGGCTCTATAACATCATTACCTTTTGTAAAAGCACAATTACTTAAGTCGATCATTTGCCAGTCTGAAAATAGAGCAACAAAAATCTTAGTTAAAGTACTTAATTAAAGAGAATTTTTAACTTTATAGTACTTTTTTGGGTTTCACATTTTTCTTTTTGTAGCTCACATTCATTTGGGAATTCCCTTATCTCATATTGATATTGAGCACATACTGGATTATATTTTAGGGTACAAAACTGTGGGCATTTCAGTTCATAAGCCGAGATTTGAGGACAAGCACCAGAAGCTATAATGCTGTACACTGAAAAAGGAATTGAAAATGGAATTTTTCTTATATATACTTTTGTACCATTTTACCTTTTTGTGTAGTACAAGTTTTACGTTCTACTTCACAGGGATTTGCGAAAGTTTCTCTCTGTTGGGTTTGTATGTCTATGGCACATACCGGTTCATCAACCAATCCACAGGGTGCACACTGTGGGCTACAATAACTCAAAGGGCATTCATAGAACTCTAAAATATTTGTATTTTTTTACATTTTCCTTAAATGATTTCAACAAATTTTCTTCTTACCTTGTAAACCCTGTAATAATTGTTCATAATTTTTTACTTCCAATTGACAGCGATTACCAAAATATGAAAACTGTTGACCATTTGTGGCACACAAGGGCTGTTTTATTTGGGGACAAACACCCTGACCCATGGTATTATAATCTATTACTACAACTGGATTCCCCTGATTTTCTTCACCATAAGGGCTATAATTAAAAGCCAAAATCCTTAAATCTAAAGCCAGTAGTAAAATTATATTAAAAAACATTTCTCTGTTTGAAGAATGTTGTATAAAAACGCTTAAACTATTACTAATAGAGTCTGTTTTCTCGAAACAATAGTATTTTATAGCAAATATTCAATTGGTTATGCTAGAAAACATTGTTGAAAACCAATTATCTTTGCCCAAGAAATAATCAAAATGTACGTGTTCTAGTGTTTAAAACGAAAATAAACAAAAAAGGGCTTATTTTGTATGGATTAGCAGGTGGGACGTGCTTGAAAATGGTTTAAAAACAAAGAACAAGTCAATGTATCTTGGAAATATGTAAAGCAAAATTGTCAAGAAATTTTTTTGCCATTTAAGCACAGACAAACAGGTTAATACTGCAGAATCCTAAACATGCTTAAGAAAATAAGAAACAAACAAACAAATTTCTTAAGAACGCTCTACAAACTCGTCAACATTTTCCGGAAGAATGTTAAACACGTAGTAGTATGGGAGATAAAGTGTTAAATTGATAAATTAGCATTTTCATTTTCAAGACTCAAATTCTGGTTCTACCACTTACTTGAAAGTCCATGCTCTTTGGATACAAAAAAATTACTCTTTTTAAAAAAGAGTAAGTTTGTTTGAAATTTAAGAGAAAAATTTGAAAAGATTTTATCAATAAATGCTTATTAAACTTACAGTTAACCCGATTATTTTTCGTTATATCTATGTAATGCACACAGAGAAAAAGAGAGTTAGCCAAGCAGGTGTTTGGTAACAGAGAGAGAAAGAGAGAGAGCTTAAAAAAAGAGAAAGATTTCATCATAAACAAACGGAAAATTTTACAGCAACAAAATTAAAGCGGCTTCAATACTCTACAACTGCATAAAAATTTGTTAAAGCTATGCTTATACAGATAGATACCTTAAAATCAGTTTAAATGTTTAGGCCGTTTAACCCAGACGTGTTGTTAACAAAATAGCGGATAATATTAAAAATAATAAAAAACTTTAAACGAAGATCGATAAATACAAAAAATTTTAAAAGCGTATTTAAAATGTGAGAAGTAATATTAAAAAAAATTATATAAAAACACAAATACAAATAAAAATATTTTCAGCTTAAAAGAAAAAAGTTTTTAAGCAATTTGGCAAAAAAAAAACAGCAACAGATAATAGAATTCTCTACCCTGTTTAGTGCTTTTAAAAAAACCGTTTTTTATTATACAATAAAAACTACAAAATCGAAGTGTTAATTTTTACACCAAAATATGTTTCATTAGCAAAATCAATTAATTATTCATAGAATTTATAAAAAAAAATTTAACTCAAAAATATTTACTTATTTGGCATTTAAGAAAAATCAATTTTAAATTTCTAAAAGAAATTTTTATACATAAATCATTACGTTAAAACTTTTAAAAATTTTTTTCTTTGGACGGATGCTGTGAAATTTTCGAAAAGGTAAAATTAAATAATTTATACATAAAATTTCTATAAATAATTAATATTCTGAAATCAATAATATATACATACATATATTCGAAAATATATCTCATAACCTACATTTTGAAATTTTTAGTCACTTCGGCCAATTTTAACACCTAACTTCTTATCTAATTTAATAAAAGTTAATTTATTATTCATTTTAGCTCGTTGACCATTAAACTAAAGGGTCCGCCAAATAAATTTTTTTTTTTTTGAAAATGATATAAAACAAAACTACTGAAATTTTCTAAAATTTCTTTTTCTATTTGAAAGTATAATCCTCCCGGTTAATAATGGAAAATAATTTCATTCAAATGGCTGCCTCGGCTGGCCATGCAGTAGCCTACACGATCGGTCCAATTTTTAAGCACATTGTCGATTGTGTGCAGCAGTATTTCACCAAATGGCTTCACGAATATTGTCCTTTAAAGCGTCAATTGTCTCTGGCTTGTTGCCGTAAGATAAGTGTTACGTAACGGCACCCCACAAATAATAGTCCAACGGTGTCAAATCGCAGCTCCGAGGTGGCCAAATGACATCAGCTCTGTGGCTGATAATGCGATCTTCAAAAACAGGGCGCAAAACATCGAGTGTAGCTTCGGCTGTGTGGCACGTAGCGCCGTCCTATTGAAACCAAATGTTGCTAATATTTTCCTCTTCAATTTTTGTGAACAAAAATTCGTTCAACATGGCCCGATAACGATCGCCATTGACTGTAACGGCCACTCCTTGCTCATTTTCAAAGAAAAATGGCCCAATTATGCCTCTGGACCAAAATCCACACCAAACAGTGTCTCGTCTTGGGTGTACCGGTTTTCTGTGCCCCAAATGCGACAATTTTGCTTGTTTACGTACCCGTCAAAATCAAAATAAGTGTCACCATTCCCGAAATAAGCACCAGTTGAAAAAAAAAAACGTTAGATGGCGTACCCGATAGATCTAAATATTGGGTAAACAATGGCTTGGTAGGTTTGTAAATTATGGACCAATTAGACACATTCTTAAGGATTTACGTGTTAGTTTATTTAAAAAAAGGTGTTTTTTTTTTGGCAGTTTTTTAAACTAAAATTTTCAATTATCTCTGTCATTTGTGACATTTATCAGCTACCTTAAGAACTTTATTGCAGTGTTTCAGCCGCGTATGACTTAAGAAATTGAGTAGCAGTTGTTTTTTGGTCGGCTAATTTTTTAGCATCAAAAGGTATTACAGATAGTTTTTTGGTGGTTATTAAGAAAGTATATTCTAGCCTGGCATTGTCATAATGAAACATAATAAAGGGTGGGCAATATATTGGTTTCAGTTCGAACCAGCGGTTATTTCAAACCTGGCAATTCTCATGTATGTCATGCCGTTCTGTCACAAAATTCAGTATATTATCGCCATTGAACGAAATAAATCGATTTACGATTGAACAGCGTTGGGATTTATTGGATATTTATTTAAAAAACAAAGACAAAAAATATCGTCTTTTCGGATGAAGCTCATTTTTATTTTGGTGGGTATATTAATAAGCAAAATTGCCGTATTTGGGGCTCAGAAAACCCAAACGTGGTCTTACAGAAGCCACTGCACCCATTACGAGTGACTGTTTAGTGCGGCTTGTGGAGCGGAGGCATAATTGGCTCATATTTCTGTGAAAATGAGGATGGCCCGCTTTTCATGGTATTGCTGTGAACGATTTTTGGTTTCAACAGTGCCACAATCGATTTATTGTGTCAAACGTTTGATGGCCGTTTAATTAGTCGAAATGATGATGTCAGGTGGCCGCCAAGAAGCTTCGATTTGGTACTATTGGACTATTTTCTGTGGGGCGCCGTTAAAGACAAGTGTTATGCCTAAAAACCAGAGACAATTGAACATTTGAAAGCCAACATTCTCGAAAATTGGTCTGATCGAATGGAGTACTGTGGAGCTAGCCGCGGAGCCATATGAATGAAATAATACTTAATTTCTAACCGGAACAATTGTACTTCACAACAAAAAAATAAATTTGGCAAAATTTGAAACCGGCTCTCTATTATTGCATTTTTAAATTTAAACTTTTGGCTACACGGTCAAGTTGTAAGCTGTAAAGATTAGCTAATAATAGATAATTTCATCCAACACTCCATACATTTTCATAATCTTGTTTGCCGCCAACTAAGGCTTAGAAATCGTTTGTATAGAGCCATAGTTATTATTATTATCAATCTGTAGGTCCATTTGTGTCCTGCTGTAGTCACAAAAGATGACCCCTATGATCACTTCCATACATTCAGATATGCGTCTCTGCCTGCAGATGATGTTCAGTTAACCACAATCATCTTTTGACAACACCTCACTCAATTGTTCCCCATATAGAAAGCAGCAGGCCGAAACCCATGCCAAAACAGCAATTCCTCCGCCCTCCGAATAAAGGCGAGTACTCGTATATCCCTGATGGAAAAAGATTCGATCTTCCCTTGGTCTAATTGGCGCCTGTAAAATGTACCTGTGTTCTTATCCTCCCCCAGACAGAGCTGATACTCCGTCTCTTCCAGAAGTCATTACCAGTTGGGAAGATATCTCTGATTGTAGTGTCCGGAAATAAAATCCACTATCCTTCCAATGGCGGACTTCCATAATCAATGCAGCCCTTCTCAATATCAGAAAGGCCCCACCAACCTTTTGGCCTGTCGCATTACGCGAGTGCCCTCCCAATATACGACATTGACACAGTGACCTCTGTCCAGTTAATCCCACAAAATGACTCTGTGCCGATAAAATCCGCTGCAGACACTACCCTCACCAGTCCACCAGCAGTTCTATTGCCAACGACTGCGGAATGACACGGCACCCAGCAAAAAAAAAACAAAAAATAAGTGCTAAACAAGAATACATTTTGAAATATTTTTCAATTTCTACAATATTAGAATCCAGAAAAATTTCACAATCGATTAATATTCCATTGCGCATATGAACAAATAGCTTCAAACTGAATTTACATCCAGTTAAAGAAATTTAATATTATATATGGTTTTGTATAAAAAAGGGTACTTTTAAGATTTGTTCCATATATTTTTAGAGTATATTTTGTAAAAAAGTGAACGTGTACTCTTTAAAAGAGCACGTCTGGCATTCCTAGCTCGACCCTATTCGGCGCATCAAGTTGTTGAAGACAGTCAAAGCACCCCTTAACTAGGCTCGAATTTATAGAACCTGAAGCAAGTGTCATCAGTGCTGCCTCGTTAGTTTCATTTGGCCACTTGTTCAATTATTGTATTTAAGCCATTCTTGGCCAATTAAAATTCGTTGAGTTTCAGCAGATTTCCATTAATAGTAATTTGGTCAAGATAATTTACTTTACGCACTTTAAAGTCTGTCGGCATTTTTTGTAGTGTTTTTTTTTTTTTTTTTTTTTTTTTTGTTCATAATACAAAAGGTATTTCATAGCTTATTAGATATTTTTCTCTTTAACAAATCAATACATAAAAGACATCTTCATCAAAAATCTACTGACAAAAAATGTTGCATTTTTTCTTTTTTTTTTGTTCTTTGCCATACAACGTCGTGAAAAATCAAGAATTATTAAAAATATTTAAAGTCAACATGCTTAGAGATAAACACAGCACCCTTCCTTTGTATCAAATGTTTTGAAAGAGGAACACAAAAAAAGGGCAAAAAAGTGCAACATTTTTTTCAGAAAAGACAACGTCATTAGCGATAAAAGATATACGGGCATCTAAACCAAATAATAAAAACTATATATACTCATATCCAAAAATCTTATCATCCAAACAGTCCATGGAGATTTTGAATTATTAAAAATTGTTAAAAAAGAAAAAATCTTTCTACATATTAATTGTAATATTTAAGAAACAAGCAAGTCAATTTTTCCATTGTAGAACTAGCCATAAAAATATTTCGCTTTTGTTTAGAAATATTATTATTAAATTTCGACAAAAGATCTTAATTTTCTATTATCGAAGGCCTATTTTACAAACCATTAGCACTGAAGTCATATATAATAGGAGAAATTTTTATCAATTTCTTTATTTCTGTAAAAGTATATACTTTCTTCAATAGAAATCTAAAAATTTTGTATGCAACTTGGCTTCCTGTAATAAAAAAATCACAATTTGGTCAATATAACATAAAATTTCTGAATAAAATGCTACAATATTTACATATAATCCGCTGCTTAATCATATAGAATTTCTAAAAGAAAATAAAAATCTCTAATATTACCATAATGTGATGGTAGGTAGGTAGGTATGCATGTAGTATGTATTCATAAAATCATCATACCAACCCACTATTATCCACAACATACACAATTTAAAATTCAAACAACATTTACATATGAAAAGACTTAGAACAACTCTTTCTTTAAACAAAAGTAAATCTTCTTACCAACCATACAACCAGCTAACGGTTCAATCAATTTAAACTATAATAACAAAGAATAAAGAAGAAACAAACATACACATTTGGTTGATCTTATTATTATATATTTGGTTATGCTCACTAAAACTCTCTTACTGTTTCTGCCCCTCAGCAAGTAAATAACAAAAAGCAGAAATCTAAAGCAAAACTAGAACCAAACCCAATAATCATCGGGCATAAAGTTTATCATACATGGTAGGTAAATAAAGTAAAATACATTAAATGTATAACATTAACCTTTGCTATAGATGGGGGTTATTAAAGTTACAATATTTATAAAAATGAAATTAAATAATATTTAGTAGCAAATAGAGCTTTTAATTCAAAATAATGGAGCTTAACCCTTTTGTAGAAGTTTTGCATGTAAATACTTGGGTTCAAAAGTAAAGCCTGAAAATCACATGAAATTTTATGTAGTTCGAAGCTACATAACAATGATGAGAAATGGTATTTTCAGTCGGTATAAAAAAAATTTGTTAAGTACTTTTTTGAAAACAAGAGTAATAAATTTTATAAAACAAAAAGATGTTCTCATGGGTTACTTTACTAAAAAAAAACTTAACTAGACATGCATAGGTTAGGTTAAGTTATCTGGCAGCTACCATCGGCTCCAAATTATAGGTCTCATTTTGTTACCATGTATCTATCCATTAACCACACCATGATCCTCGCAGCTTCTGTTTGGCAACAATTATCCATAGTTTTGGTTTTGGTTTGAGGACGTGCGTCCATCAGATCACTACAGACCGATAGACACATACACTCGGAGACCATATGGTGCATTGTGATCGTCCAACAGGCAAGGATTTTGTCCAGATCGGACATTTTAATCTCCTCCTAATAACCACTGAAAGCCTCAAGTCGCCGATTTCTGGCGATTTCTTCCTTTTGATCATTGTAACGTCTGCAAACATAATTATATGTAATTCCCATCCTTTAAACATGTTTGCAAATAACCCTACAGTCAATAATAATTCATGTAAGGTTTAAACCTCGACAGCTGCCCCTTTAACCCAAATTGTGTCTCATGTCCCGATCGTGTGATCGCCATTTGGTAAAATTTCCATGACACTGACCATTTATACTACCTAAAAGGAGCACAGATGTTTTCGGTCGATCCGTTCGGATTCAAATTGGTATCTACCTGCTCAAGTACATCCGCCATGCAGTTCCTCTAACATCTCGCTATATCACCCACAGACACTTTGAATTCATGAACAATTCCCGAGATGTTGTGCACACTCTCTAAGCATCTTATGTAAATACGAATATATATCTCTTGAATATTCCGTGATATCTCACAAACCGCTTGACTATACTTCTGTGCTTCTTTTTCCATATAAGAAACTTAAAATCGGTTGATATTCAGCTGAGTTATTAGCTTAAAAGTGCATGAAAGCAAGATAAGCCGGTTTTTTACACATACCATCTTGTCGTATTCTGTACCCGATAGTATCTATCAGAAAAATAGTATTATTTCCCACGTAATTCTACTTCATTCATTTTTGTAAATAAGAACCGAAAAATGCTCAAGAAAGGGAACGTAAAATATGTAGAGTGTCAAATACATTAGGGGTGTACTACGATATTTTCTGAAGTTAAATAGTATCAAAAAAGTACAATCGTATCAACCTTCCCATCGCTGCTACATAAGTCTAAATTGTTTAAAAGTTGTCATTAGGTTTGATAGGCATTTCTAAGTAGAGTAGAGTACACCTTTGGTCTACAAGATGACTCATAAAAGTTGTATAAGGATCGATATAAAACGCTACACGGAATATCAGCACGAATAGTGTGACTTAGGGCAGCGGATCGGTCATTTTAATCAGGAACAGCACAATTTTTCAATATTGGAAACCTATTCGAAACACGGGAATTAAGATCAAAATATTCTCGGACAACCCTTCGTAGTTGTGCTTTTACGTTCAGAGCAATACTAGAATGTTACTACGTGCTTAACAATCTGGCTACTCAGAATCAGCTAACCCTAGTCTAGGTGCCAAGATATGAGGGATACCAGGCAAATAAGATGGCGCACATTAATGCTAAAAGGGAGGCTTAGAGTACTTTGACTAGACTTCCTCCATCATTTAGCTTCAACAGGAGCCTTCTGCATAAGGAACTGAGAAAATAGTCAGCATCCATCGTGAGAGAACGATAACAGTTATCTGGGCCAAAATTTTTCTTAGCTTCTATGCTAGGAGAGCGAAGTTTGCTCTAAAACTGGATAGGAACACTTTTGGGGACACTGAAATAAGCATCTGTACAGTATGGAGATATCAACCACCAGCATTTGCAGATTTTGTTATAAGGAATTGTATGACATTGGGACACACGAGGTACAGACTACTACATGCATTGTTAGTCCAGTTCCTTGACAAGGGCAGGCACTATAGATCAATGGTGACCACAATGCAAAGGGCCGTCTTTGGCCTGATCCAACCTTTGTTGCATTAAATTACGTTATTAATTTTCACCTTTTTACGATCTACATGAGAATAAATACGAAATAGAAAATCAAGTTTTTGTATTTCCTTTAAAGCAATTATCCTGTTAAAAAAGTGTATAAGTGGAAGCTATAGCATGCACTACAATACGGATCAAATTTTGTTACTTAAATGACGTGAATGCCATAGCATTCATTAGTAAAATGCAAAAGGAAAAGGGATGTATTTGCAATTATTTAACATAATGTATCATCATTACAACTATACGCTTTCCGGACTACACATCCGAGCTACTTAAATTATTTAGAAAATCAAGTTTTTGTATTTCCTTTAAAGCAATTATCCTGTTAAAAACGTGTATAAGTGAATGCTATAGCATCCACTACAATACTAATCAAATTTTTCTACTTAAATGACGTGAATGCTATGGCATTCATTAGTAAAATGCAAAAGGAAAAGGGATGTATTTGCAATTATTTAATATAATGTATCATCATTACAACTATACGCTTTCCGGACTACACATCCGAGCTACTTAAATTATTTAGATCTGCCACTGTCGAAAGCACTCTCCAGAACACAATGCTGGTGGATTTGTATACATCTAGATTTTGTGTATAACAGTACTTACATTTTAGAAAATCGTTCTCCGATTATAATTTAGTGTCACTGGATTTTTTTCCTGATAATGTGCATTTTGAAAATCGGTTGCTGAATTGTAGCTATCATGCTCTTGTGGGCATATGTTAAAGCGTATCTAATAACTTTTCCCGAAAATCCTGAAAACTAACCTTTTATCTTTTTATATAGTAATAGGACTCCAGAAATATATTTCTTTATATATATACTAGAGTAACCCATACCGCGTTGCTGTGAACCTGTCTATACTTGCTTTTTGACTAATGTGGATAGATCGAGTGCACTGTAAATAAATACATACACAGTGGTGAAAAAAATAATAGAAACACATTTCTTTTTAACTAATTTCTAAAACATTTTAATTTTTTTATTATACATATACTTATGTATGTTGTTTTATAATTTATTAATGTTCAAAGAAAAAAACATTAAAAAACCTAATTTGAACCCAAAAATTTAATTCATGTTTGTTGGAAAATGTTGGAAAAAGTAGAAACAAAGTTTAAAATTTGTTATTAAGAAAACTTATAGACTACAATCAAGTCAAATTAAATTACATATGCAATAAAATAACAATGATGCTTATCAAATAGAACTTTTCGTTATGGAAAAACCCGGATATCAAATACATTTTTTGTGTGTCTATATTATTTCTTCCACCACTGTATATACTGCTTAACAATTCATAGTATAATTATTTCATTTTCAGCCGAAATTTCAGTAAGTTTTATGTTCATCACGCATGCTATAGGATCCACGTCAAGTATTAGGCTTAAATTTTACGCAATGCAATTGTCTGAAAAAATTTGAGAGGTATATTAACTGCAATAACTTAAGATTATGTTTAACTAATTAGAAATAAAAGACTTTATAAGTTGAATGCTATAGCATTCACATCCATGAACATATTAACTTTCATTTTTAAAACATTTTTCGATATACTCGTCAAGTATAAACTCAAGTTAAGTTACAAAAATTACGTTAGCTTCCTAAAACAGGTACTTATATAGGCCCCATAAATACCTGTTTTAGGAAGGCTACAGCCCCTATGTAGACAGTTAAAAAAAGCCCCCCTTTAGCTGTATATAATTATATTTTTCTTATATCTATCCACATATGGTCCATGGCCTTCCTAAAACAAGTCAAATAAAAGTCCTTAAAAATTGTATCTATCAAAAGTGCACAAATAGACTGAAGATAAGTGCTACTTTTCATTCACAGCCTATATGTAAATGTTTAAGTTCCTTTTAATTGCGTCCAAGTAAAATAAATACCATATTGTTGTTGTTTTACAGTTGTTATTTCCTCACATCTTAATTATATTCGCCTTTACAACACTTTTATTTACGCCTAAACAAGACTTTACTTTATGACTGCAAAACGATAACTATACCGACGTAGGCGAAGCAGCCTCCTTATATACATAACTACCTACCGTTTGGAAAGATCGGAAATGTCTGAAACGTTCTCAAATCCTCTATTTTATGTCCATTCATTTTAAACACGAAAGATTGTCTTACCTACAGATGCTGGAATTGGCAATGCCGTCAGATACACAAGTCAGTACGGCATTGACACAAACACAATAGATCAAAATCTCACAATATAGTCCCAAAGGCATTAATGTGGTGTATTTTCTTTTTAGGCATTTTTATTTTCGTAACAGTATGTATATGAGCTATGAACTACTAATGTATCTAATTAAAGTTTAGAGCTGTGTTATTACTATTACCGAATTCACACTGTAAACTGTCAATATTTCGAATGCTTTTGTACATAATTTGATAGATTTTGATTTATGAGGCATCTATAGTATACGTTCAACAACTTTAGGCGTTATTTTGCTTTAAAACAACGCACACAAAACAGTTGTAAAACATTTTAAAACAGCATGTCTGGCATATTTTATTAAATAAAAATTGTTTGTATGTATATATGTATGTATCTCTAAAGGGGTTAATATTTTTCTATTTTACGCTGATTATTTGCAAAAAAAGATCATTCAACCATGTTCGGCCATATATGCTAAAAACACTAAAAGAATGTGTGTGTGTGTGTTTTTTATATGTAAAGGCTGTTGTTCTTTTATTTCTAAGATTTGAAACACAATACCATACAATCCAATCAAATCACAACGAATCAACTACAATGCTATACATACATCATCATTATTATTATCGATTGCGCGATTTTGTAACCATCAGCTATTTGAACTCTCCACATAATGATTTCTAATGCAAAACTATGAAAGCCAAGAAACTATGTTGGACAAAAGTAACTTAGGCAAAACGCCATCTCATCAATGCAACAGCAACAGCAGCTTTTAATGTTCTTTTATGCCTCATAGAATTACTTTAGCAAGTTGCAATAGAGATGAGGCAACAATTATAACAATAATAACAACAAAAATCAATTGAACAGCAGCAAGCGAAAGAGAGGAGTAACTAAGCAAGCGACTGAGTCAGTAAGTGAGTGAAAAACAAAGTCAAGCATAAAATTTTTTACATTTTTTTTTTTTTTGTTATTGAATTGGTAACGAAACGAAAACTACACCAATAAACCGGCCTGGATAACTACATACATATATGCGTACGGCTATGTGTTAACCAAAAGCGAATGTAACCAAGAAATGAAGCAGAAAAAACAAACAAGCAAATAGGCATACAGCATGCAACAAATGTTGCAGCATACGATTGCTATACATTCTAACGGTAAAACGAGTATTATTACACTATTTTTTATTTACTATTATTCTTCCTCTATAAAAACAACAACAACAACAACTACCAAGATATAAGCATCATTATCATCATCATAATAATAATGAAGATAATGACTGCAACACAGCCAGCCAGCATCTTCGGCCAAAACTGATCATAGCGTTTTGTGTATTTTTTTAAATATAGGAAATTCATTTAGAGAGAGAATATATATAGAATGACGTAGCAAATACACTTCTATGACATTTTACCACTTTTCCGCTTTTTACAAAGCCCTCTCACTCTCTCTCTCTCTTTAAAAAATTTCTTATGGATTATTTACTAAGAATATCTAACTGGTATTGATGTGGCAAGTAAACGTATTGCATTGGAGTTATAGAACAATTTTGTGTTGAAAGACATGCGGAAAATATATTTTATTCCCCATTCCCCCCCCTTTTGATTTCCTTATTAAGAAAAGTTAAAAAAAAATTGTCTAAAGATTTTTAACTCGAAAAAGAAAAGCGGCTGTAGTAAAAGCAGCATGAATTGTATAAGAAAAAGTAAAAGAAAACCTGGAATTGTTAACAACCCGAACTATAAAATAATTTTTAATACAAAAAATAAGAAAAGCTAAGAAAAGATATTTATTTTCTTTCTTAAAAAAAAAAAATTCAAGCAAAAGCAAGAGGAACACAAACTCAAAACCGTAACCCATTTTAAAAATGTGCCAACAGATTTGGAAAGATGTTTTTAAGAGTTTGTGAAAAGAAAAATCGCCATCAATGTCCTAAATTTTGCTGTCAAATGCTAAACTGAAATAATAACAAAAGCTAACGTTCTAAATATTTATTAAAAAAAAAAACAATAAGAACAACAATAATAATAATCCTTAAGCCATAAAATAAAGAATTCTGTTTTAAAACTTTCGCCTCCCCCTTCATTAAAAACAATATTGCTTTTTTTCCAGAAAACTTTTTAAAACCAATTTAAGCAAATTTAAACTGCAATATTAGTTTTATACTATGTTGCATGCACCACTACCACCAACCACCACCATCGTCAACATCATCATCATCACGAGCATCACATTTAGTGCTTTTAAACGTGTTGATCAACCAAATGTTGCTTCTATTTATGTCTAAATTTTAATAGGAAAATTATTGTTATTTACTTTAACGTTCATTTAAACGATACGAAAATCTAAACCAACCAGATAAGCTTCATCTTTAATGAAAAGTTCAAAAGGTTGTACGTTTTTAAAGGGAGAATGATTAAATTGGAAATTGTTTCGTAAAGCCCTAAACGTTTAGTACCTTAAGGTGTAGTTTAAACGTAAAGTTTAAATGATAATATGCCTTAAGAGGATATTGGCAGATACACGAAATTCAATTCATGAGAATATTTTTGATTAGGAATTTTATTCTGAAACAAGTACCATAAGAAAGTTAAAGTCTCTTAAACACAACTCAGAACTCACGTACTTACGTACTTCATTTAATGTTATAAAGGGTTTTCACACAAAATATAGAAACCAAATTGTATATTTAATCGCCACTCAAAAATATTTGTCCCTGTTCTGTATTCAGAGTGGAATCAATCCGTGCGGAATTATAAAATTACTCGCAATCAAAAGCTCCTCTGGTATTATCGGAAGTAAGATCGCTAGCGAACTGGCAAGGCGGTCCACATCCAGGGGAAAAAGCGATAAGTGGGAACATGATCTCCACTCATTATTTTAGACACATTGACCGGGCCTGAGGTAAGCGTAGTAGCTAATGAGATCCTTTACTTATAATATGATGTAGTGCTGGGCAGGGCAACTATAAGCAAAATTTATTGCCTTCCTAACAGGCCACTACTATCTTAAATATCACCTCTCAATCTCAGTGTGATACCTAAAACAGATAGCCGCCTGTGCAAGTAGGAGAAGAAGGCTACGGAGCATATTCTCTGTGGATGTGTTACTTTGGCAAACATTCGTAGGCGAACGTGTATGGAGTTTTTTATGTGGCCTGAACAAGCCATTGAGGATATTGTAGCATTCATACTGAAAGTGGACGGTATACTTCGGGAGACTGCTCCGGTTGGCTATTCTATATCCGATGGAGGATAGAAAGCGCTTTTTTCTGGGTGCTTATCACTACAATTTTGTGCATTAGTAGTTCAGATCCCGAAATGTTTGCCTAGTTAGGACTCTCCGACCCTGTTAATGAAATAACCAAATAGTGTACACTATGACTGTGAACTACTACCCATTCGAAAACACTCTCCAGTTGTAATCCCTTGTGAGAACAAAGCTTATTTAATTACTATGTGTCATGTTGAATAAAAAGCTTAAAATTGTTTTTTAAGGACTTTTTTCAAATTTTCCTATATTAAGATTATTAAGATTACCTTGACATGTTATTTTTTTTCAATTTAAAAAAAAACTGACAAATTTCAAAATAATTTGATACTCAAATTAATCAAACATTTGTCTGCTGATTTAAGGCAGTGGAAATAAGAAATAGTTTATCAAAAAAATAATCATAAAATTCCAAGTTACACCCAAAATAAACGTTTTCGTTTAGCCTTTTCTTCTATCTAAGCGCACTTGTATAGGTTAATCTTAAAAACAATAATTGTCTTTTATAAGCGTTTAAACTGATCTACTAGCGGCTTAATGCTGCAACGTTAACTGCTTATTCTTTCATTTTCTTTGCTATTTAATCCATAATTCATAATCAATTCTATCGAATTTTTCCGTTTTTTTTGTTTCTTTTATACTCATGCTCTGCTGTATATGTAACACTCATGCAATGACTGAGACTAAGCCATAATAACTGACCGGTTTAGCGTTTGATTTGTATCAGATTGTCTAAAAGTATCAGTCTGAGAGTGAATGAGTACTTGTTGTACTGGTGGTACACTGTTACACTCGTGTTTGTACGAAATGGTTGGTATTGATACTTGATCTTGTTTCAAGTATTGAATTGGTGTTTTTTTCTGAAAAACAAATTTTTTGCGGTTTTTTCTTGATTTGTTGCTTGTTTTTATTGCTTTTTTTGGTATTCGAATGTTAAATAAATTTTGTAATAAAATAATTAATCTTTCAAACATGATTTGCTAAAAAAAAAAATTATTTAACAAAAAATTTTGGACAAAAAAGAAAGAATAGCGAAAAAATAAAAAAATACAAATACTTGTACATGCTTCCTTAAATATTTTCTAAAAGAATTTTTGGCAATAACACTGTGCAACAAACATCACAGAAGCATTATTTTTTATATATTTTTTTACTTAATGTACTTAACGGACTCTATTGAAAATATATAATTCTGGAATATTTTCTCCGCAAGCCGCACTAAACAGTCACTCGTAATGGGTGCATTGGCTTCTGTAAGACCACGTTTGGGTTTTCTGAACCTCAAATACGGCAATTTGGCTTATTAACACACCCACCACGATGACCAAGATGATCACGACCAATTGTCTTTATTTTGGAAATAAATTTCCAATAAATTCCAACATTGCTCAAGCGTAAATAGAATAATTTCGTTCAGTGGAGATAATATACTGAATTTTGTGAGAATGACGTTAGTACTGCCAGCTTCGAAATAACTGCTGGTTCAAATTTAAACCGATAGATGGCCCACCCAATATTAGTAAATTAAAATTTGTCATCAAAATTTGTAAAATTTAAATAGATGAAATATGGGCCATATACTTGAAAAAGCACAATTTATTGTTTTTAGAGGAGTTTATATTCAGCTTGTTTACACAGTTCCATTCAGTTTAATAAATTTCACAATAACTCGAAGAAAAGGTAATAAAAACTTTAAAAATTCGTTACGTCTTTCATTATTCTATAGTTTTTATGATTGGGTTCAGAAATTAGTAATTTTTGCAGGCCATTGTAATTACCATGATGTGATGTTTTTTTTAAAAGCTTTTAAAGTCAAGTTTTTTATGTTTTTTTTTCTAAAGTTTTTTATGTTCAATTACTTTTTTATGGTTAAATAAGTTATTCGTTAGAATGTTTGTTAAAGAAAAAAGTTGTTGAAACAACTTTGGTTATAACCAAACGAAAAAAAGATAATTAATTATAATTTATGTCAAATCTATTTGAACGACCTTATATCTCCTAAAATACAATTAAACAAAAGACAATATTAGAAAAAAAAATATTGAAAAATAATAAATTTCTTTATCTTAAGCACAAAGTAAATCAATTTTTAAATATTTTAATATTTATTTTATTAAAAACTTAATAAAATCTCACGTTTCATTTAAATTAAGCAAAAAATATATATTTTTTTTAAATAATTCAACGTGAAAATAAAAAAAAATAATAATAAAAAAATGTTTTTACTGACCATAAAGTCACGTTACATATTAAATGGAGCAAGCACGTAAATACACCTAATGAACCATAATCTACACCCCAGACCCCAACTTAAGAAAATGCAATGATGACTAACTAAAGAAATTTTTATGTTTTTCTCAAAAACAAAATACAAAAGGAAATTGTATAAAAATAAAAGAAATTTAATAATTTACAAAAAACAAAAAATAAATATTGAAAATGAAATGAAACACATCAGCACTTTAACCCACTAGTAAAATTAATACGAAAAACAAGATATATAACATGTCGAAAAAAAATAAAGTAAATAAATAATGAGAGCTAATGAAGAACATAAGATACACTACTCTAAGTACAAGTAACTAAAAGTCTCCCTAATCGTTTCTTTTCAACCTTTGAGTGTAGCTTTGGGTTCATATCTTATCGGAACTATAGCTTAGATATAATGATGTTATTGAGCTATGGCCAGAAAAAAAAGTCTGTATAAGATTACTGAACAGATGTGAGTTACCTCTGGGTGGTGTAATAAAAAAATTCCAAAGACAAGCACCTTAAGATTAAGACGAAAAACAATTATTTTGTTACGTGCTTTTAAAACCCTTCGAATTTAGATTCATACCCGGTGATCGAGTGTTGCATTTTGGGTACAATAGACGTGGTTACAGTCAAACTAAAAGTCTTTCTAAGAAGCCCTGATTGTAAAGGCCTAGAGGGCGTTGTTATATTCATTGTTACAATATTTAATAACAAATACAATACAATGCTATTCGACTTGAACTCCCTTCAAGCGATTATTGTTGCAGCTTCAATGACAGGACAAAAGAGGAAACGACCTACCACTTTCTCTGCAAATGCCCTGCTCTGGCTATCAAAAGGAAAAGATTCCTTATAGATACATATATATAAGCCCGTCGTTCCTATGAGGAACATAGGCCTCAACAAATTTTGTCCATTAAGATCTATCCATTGCAATGTTCATGACTTTACATTATTTGCGGTTTGCTGATCTCGTATGGGCTGTTGGCCTTGTTCTATGGCTGAACTTTGGTTCAATTCAGTAGTATTTATAGCAATATTAGATGTTTTTTAACGGATGTTATGTCCAATCTAATACCATTTTCGCCATCAAATTTGTTTAGATATTGCAATATGAGATAGTTTCTGATTCTTATTATCTATCCAAAGTGAATTTACATATGTTTTCAGAACAAATCCTCATTGCCTTCGCCTTACGGCTATTAATTTTCAGACCTGTCTTTGTCGAAATTCCCTACAACCTATGTAGCTTAATAGTCACAAAGCTGTGGGAAAAGAGGCATATATAGTCGCATACTCAAGATCCTCCATTCGTGACCAAAATCCCATTAAAATTCCGTGACTTTCAACCACGGGACTCACGATAATATCAAACATTATATTGAAAAGTAAAGGTAGCAAAACACTCCCTTGGCGGACACCTGTGCAAAATCGAATTTTTCGAGAGAATGAACAATACGGCAGCTGGACCCCATATAAAGACTTTTGATTTGAATGCCTTACAGAGAATACCTTGAGCAAGAGAGTGAAAGGCCCTTTCAAAATCAATAAATACTAGATAAAGTGGGTTTCTAACTTAAACAGATTGTGCCAAGATAATCATCAAGAAGTTTATATGGTCTTAATGTTGGCATTAGATTTATCGAAAGTGTGTTAGCTATGATGCTAGCCAACACTTTTTTGACCATACTTGGTATTATGATTCCTTGACAAGCACAAACTCGTCAAGCATGGTGAGTTATCGTCTACAGACTTTATCTAATACCACCAGGGTTTTTGCCGGGAATTCTTGGGACGGGAAAGCAGGAGTTCAATTAATTTCATTTCCCGCTTTTACAGGATCTTTATGAGGGAAACCCGGGAATTTTTTCCTTAAAAAATAATTTTCAAGTTGAAAATATTAACATATTCAAAGCAAATGTGTAATAATATCGCCTGAACGTGGAGCAGCTGAAATAAAATCTCTAATAAAAACTCGCTTAAAAAAGTACAATTTAGTATATGAGAAATGTAGTCGCCACAATTACATACAGTGGTTCACAGTCAAAGGGAGACAGGCCATTTTTTATAATTAGCAAAGGTATTAAGTATCTTGATTAATTATCTTCAAAGCTTAGAGAACCTAACAATTATTTGAGATAAATTACGTTCCTAATGTACAAAAAAGTATTAAAATGCACCTCATATTGATATTTAATTGGACCACCTTTTGCTAATACAACAGTTTATAGACGTCTAGAAATCGATTCCAATAAATTTTAGGTCTACGAGAAAGTATCTGCGCCCCGTTGGACTGTGGAAAATCGAGAAGGTGTTTTTGTGACTAATGGCATATTTTCTGATATTTTGATCGAGATGGGCCCATCAATATTCAATAATATTTAAATCTAGAGATTGTACTAGAATGGAAAGGGGAGTAAAGCTATTTAAGAACGTGTAATGATAACCCCACATTTAAAATGTGTGTTATAGTGTTGTAGTTGCTTCCAGAAGTACATATTTTGTCCACTGGTTACCTCGTATTATCTTCAAATATTTCCAACATTTTTCAATAAAAGAACTCGACACCACGCTAAAGTATGTAGGCATATTTGTAGCGGGAATCCCGAGAAAAAATAAAAAATCTAATTACAATGCAGTGAACTACCGTTAACCAACCTACCACACATAGTAGCAGATAGAAAAAGTAAAATATACAGGAGTATACCGAGAACATATTTTTCATAATTTTATTTGAAATAACCACCAGTGATGTGATGAAAAGTGAAAAGTATTTGAATTACAAAACATTAAAAAAAAACTTACAAATTTCGCAGAGATTTTAAAAAAATTTAATATTTGAATGATTACTTTAAAAAAAATCTACAAAATCATTTAATATATGCCCCTTTTTTAGTAGAGGTATTGCAAAAAAATAAAAAAACCAAGCTTTCATTGGTTTGTCTCAAATGTATAAATAATTTTGTTTCTGCCAAAAAAAAAAAATAATAATTTTGTCTATTTAAACAAAACATTGGTCATTTACGTATGTTTTAACATTATTTTTTTGAAATGCTTATAATTTTGATACTTTGTGTTTAGCGAATAGTTTAAGTCTTAATGATATTTATTAACAATTGTAAAATTGGACCGGAACATTATTTTTTTTTCTCATTTCTCCTCTTTTTCTTTCTTAAGAAACAACGCTAATGGTGTAAAATGTAGAAAGAAACACTTTTTAAAACTAAACTAAACGCTTCGCTACACGTTCATTTTCGTGTTGCCCAAAAACACAAAAATTTTAAGTTTTTTTTTTGCTGTCTTAACACCATGCAATTAAAGGTTTTCTACGCTGTAAGATAATGTCCAAAACAAAAAGTGCTTATTTTTTCATTCATTTTTCATACTCAGTACACAACACAGGGTGTCAAAATTTAACTGATTACTGGTCACTTTTTCTCTAAAGTTTTTTTTTTTCGTATAGAATTCGAAAATGAATTGGTTTAATTAAAATTTCTTATAATTAAACTTAAGAAGTAAGAGTGAAGCCAGTACCACTAAATTTTGCGTTATGCTCTTATGAGCATAAATAAGTACTACTTACATAGGCTGAGTTATAATGAACATGATTTTGAAGAAGATTTATGCACAAGTATATGTATGATGATGACCTGTACAGACTGCTGCTTAAGACATACTTTGCTAAAATATGATGCGGTTTTCTAAAGAAGTAATTAGAAATTATATGTCTGTCCATGTGTCAGTGTGTCGGCTTTGGCTACCACAGGAATGTGTTTATTTTCTACTTTTTCGTTTAATTTAAAAAAATGAAGTTCAATAGTGTTAAGCATATCTAATGTTAAATTTCTCTTTCTAATTTTCTAAGCTTCTTTAAATTTATTTTCTTTTGCGTAAAAATCATCTACATTTTGTATGTGTGTTAAGAAGATGTGAAGAGTTAAAGAAAAGCTGCCTACACTTTAGCATAAAAAAGTTTAATAAAAAGAAGTTTTCCAATGCGTTCAAAATGGGTTAATCTTAATCGAACGCTGCCACCGATCATCGACTACAAGCTGTCAAAAATCGTATACATGTGTGCATATGAGATTAATTATTTTAGCGGCAGCACCGCTACCGATTACACGATTACCGGACTACAAGTCCGTAGCCAACTTAGGCTAATTTCTATTTTTCTTGCCGACAACAAACAGCTTAGTGCTGTCAATGTAATAAGATGCATGAAATAGGCGATTTAAAAACGCAATACATGAAAAGAATAATCATATGTCCATTTGTTTACATTATTGTGTAACTGTAGTCGTCAAAATAATTAAGTAACTGGTTACTTGGTTACTTTTGTAGTCAGCGTCTTTTATAGTCGTGTGGTCGATGGTCGGTAGCCTTAAATGTGTTTATAGCATCAGTTGCATTATATTCCTCCTGCCCTTATTAAATCAAGTTGTATCGGTTAGTAATTTCAAAAGTGCCAGTCTGTCATCTAAAGTGTCATTTATTTAGTTAAAGGTTTGTCATTTACGAATTTGGCTCGTTTAGCAACCTAAGAACACGTAAAAATAGCTAAAACTTACTACAAACAACCTTTATTGGTTTGATACTGCATCATGTCTATGTGATGAAGGTGGCGGCGTGCTCGAGCGAATAGTTTTTTCCCAAAGGGGCCTTGAAATGCGTCCATTCTACGCAAAGTTGTCGGAGAACCAGGAATAGAAAATAGGACCCAGATTTTTTGGGTACCTAGATATTGTGGGACAAGTGGCAACGAAACAGCGGATGATTTGGCTAGAAAAAGCTTCTTGGCACCGTAGCATATATTGTTTTCGAAATCTTACTGTTGGGTATCGCTTACTAATTGGAAATAATATCCAGTATTTTGGGTACCTGTACACTGTGGGATAGATAGTAATGAAATGGCGGATACATTTTCCAGAAAAGGTTCCAAGACACCCTATATCGGTTCGGAACATTGCTGCCATCCTCAATCTAGTCAAGGATTAGGAAATTTCCAATCCAATGGAACACTGGAATATTTAAAGGAAACTTAGGTATATTAAAGCATCGATTAGTCCGCAATTTGGGAGAGAGCTCTGAGGTTTTAAAGTATGTTAGGCCGAGCTTCACACTCCCAACGGATTTTAAGGGCCACTGTGGACTGAAAACACATCTGAAAAAGATGGCGATCAAAGATGTGGAAATTTATAAACTGTGCTTACAGGTATCAGTGAAACATATTGTATGAATGTGGGTTTCTTGATAAGTTTCGATAGATATGTGTAGGGAGACATAGATCTGCTGGTGTTTATTAGGAAGGCAGCAGATCAGCTATCGACTTTTTTTAACTTTTAATTGACGATTATGAAATAGATGATATGCGGCTTAAGCAAGATGATAACACCAAACACGAGCAATTTTGGCCTTATTGCATGAAAAATTTTGGCCAATAGGCCATAAAAATCAGGCGATTATAGGCCGTCAGACTTTTTTGTGGGGCTACGTAAACGAACATATGTCTACGTGTATAAACCCTTAACGTTGGAGCATTGAAAACCAACATAAGTCTAATTATCGCCGAGATACCGCCAGAAAAGTGCACAAAAGCGATCGAAACCTACCTTAAAGTATCGTTTACTGCAATCAGTCCTGCGGCAATCATTTAATTGACATTTTATTTCGTACATAATGGCAATGTCCAAACATTTTTTTTCGCTTGAGACCAGCACTCAGAGAATAATCCCTACTCATGCAGTACATTGTGCTGGTACTAGGAAAATGGGTGGGAAGGAAGATAAAGGGAGTAGTGTTTATGGACGTTCGATTTAAATTTGCTCATGTCGTAAGTGGCAGGTAAGATATTTGCAGGAAGATTGTTCCACAAGCGAACAGTGCGACCAAAGAACAAATTGTCCCTATAATGCGTTGTGCAATTCACTGGACAATCAATTACAAAGTGATACGTTCTACGAGAAATATGAGTACTAAGTAAAAATATATGTATGGTTATTAGAAATTAATTCCTTAATCTCGTCAGAACACATTCCGTTATAGTACCGATAGAACAATGAAACACACGTCATATTACGACGATGCTCTAACAATTTCGGTCGGATATAGGTCTTGTAAATATTAAGAAGATCAGATGGAGTGCAGTAATTATTGCACCGTCTTAAAAAACCGCAGACACTTGAATGCTTTTTTCGACACTTAAATATGTGCTTGTTCCAACAAACATTACAGTGAACTCTCATGACCAGAACATCAAGAGCATCTGATTCCTCAATATCTACATTACCCATAGATACAGTTGACAACACAGCACCACCTCTGTGTGTTCGCTCGACACAATTCAGAGATTTTCGCCAGGTCACTTATTCTTAGTTTTGTTTAACATTACACTCAAAACCCAAAAATGAATAACCCTGTATTATTACCCTGTATTATTAGTCCATACAGCTGTAAAAGAGCATATCTTCAATTTTAAATTCTTTATATCACATGCTTGACAAATTGTTCACGATTTTGAAAACAAAATATAGAAAAAATGAAACCATTTTACAAAGAAACGTATTAGTTCCCAGTTACCAATAATACAGTTTAACATAATTACTTGTCAACTTGAAAAGAATGAGGAGAAAACCCATTAACGCTACAAATAGAACCGATGCTAATGTTTCGCTCTTAACCAAATTCGATTTCATTTAGAAACCAGTATGATGTGTGTCCATCAAACTTTGTAATGATTTTTAGGCCAACTCGAGAAGAGAATCATTAGCATTTGACATAAAAACCAATAACCCAATTTTGAAACCTCATATATCAATGAAGTTAGAAATGAAGATCATAAAAACTAATTAAGTTGTTTTTATGGAAAAAAAAGAAAATTTTCTAGATATTAAAAAAAAATAAATAAAATAAAATAAAAAACATAAAATAACAAAAAAGATTAAGAAGAACCATCATGTAAAAACTTTCCCTTTAACAAATCATTCTGTTTAACAATTTAAGGTGATATTTGACTGTTTTTTCTTTCTTTGTGATATTTTATCAATAAGTAGTAGCAGAGAGGCAAGTGTATATGGCTTTTAATTTTGTAAAGAAATGCTGGGAAGGTTAAAGCGTGTTTTGTTAATACGACTACATGTTAAAATGACATTTGGCTACTTAAACGACACACTCCTTACATGGCGCTTTTTTTTTTTTTTTTTGTTCAGTAAGATGATGAGATGAGTTGGATGGATAGACGACGCCTGCCTGCCTGCCTGCCTCAATAACTAACTGGCTAGAGTTTGGTTATTTGTCTGGTGATGGTGGTTTGGCAATGAAATGTTAAAACCGGTTTCTTCCCAATTTAATTCAAACAAATTTCAAAATGTAAATAAAACGTTACTTAAATGAAAATTTGTAAAACTTCATTACACGAATACACATGTCACATTCAACTGCTTGTAAATAGAAATATTTATCTTTTGACATTTTTTGCGTGACTGTTCGCCAATCATTTTTCTTTTTTCGTTTTTGTTTGTGTCAAAGGAAAACTAATGATCAGAGTCTTCAGATTGTTAGCGGGTCAATGAATTTGTAGGTTTGTCTTAAGTATAAATGACGCATCAACGTTAGAGTTTCAGAGTTAATTAATTAATTGATTTGTTTATCAATTATAATGATCGATGGCTTTGTTGAATGCTGTTTAATGAGCTTGATTTTTTGAAGAGAAATTTAATTTGTCTTAAGCCAAATAATTAAAATGTTAATTCTTTAATATATTTTCCTACAAGCAATAAATAATTAAAATTTTTGGAAAAAAGTAAAAGTATTTTGTTAACACGAAATTTAAGCATTAGTTTTAACACTTTTCCTTTATAAATAGATTTCTTTGGCAAAAGTAATAATTGGTTAATATTTCACAACAGAAAAGGAAATATACAAGTTAATATCAACACTACTAAATAACTATTTTCCAATCATATATAAAAATAAATGTGTGTTGGTATGTTTGTCTGTCTGAAGTCTGTAGACAGCCAAACGGCTAAACAGATTTTCGTGAAATTTTTACAAAGTAAACATTTACTTTTCTATATCTTCAAAATGGTAACAGAAAAAAGTGTCTAAATTTGGCACAATTAGTCTATACAAATCAGCGGTCAAAAATTTACGGAATTGGACAAGTGGACGTGGTACCTCCCATATTAACTAAATATTGATTACTTTATATCTTGAATACGGTTAGAGATAAAGTTTATAATTTGGTAAAAATAGCTTCATGATCAATACAAATCATCAGACAAAAAGTAGGCGGAATTCAACAAGTAGGCGTGGTACCTCCCATACAAAGTAAATATTGATTTTTGTATATCTTAAGAATAGTTGAAGTAAAAGTTTTTGAATTTGGCTCAAATGACTTCGTAGTCAATTCAAATCATGGTACCTCCTTTACAATCTAAATACTAATTTCTGTGTACTTTGAGAAAGGTTAAAGCAAAAGCTTCTAAATTTGGTCTGAATGACCTCAAAGTCAATACAAATCATCAGTCAAAAACTGCGTAGAGTTCGGAAATAAGGCATATAAACTAAATATTGCTTTCTTTCTATCTTGAGAACGGTTAAAGATAAAGTTTGAAAATATGGTACAAATAGGTTCATGGTCACTACAAATCATAAGTCAAAAAGTAGGCGTGGTACCTCTCACATAAAGTAAATATTGATTTTTGTATATCTTAAGAACGGTAATAGTAGAAGTTTCGAAATAAGGTTCAAAGTCGTGAACAATACGCATTATCAGCCAGTAACTTGTTTAAATAGAATTTTGTACATGTGGAGAACAGAACAATTAAAGCAGCGTTATCTATCCACATTAGCCAATAAACGGATATTCCAGAAAGCATACTGGATGAAAGCTGTCTATATATGTATCTTATACTCAAAAATTAAGGGAGGAACTATAGTGTTTGAACACTAAGGGGACAAAAGGTGGAAAAAATGTGCCTTCAAATAATATTTAGGATAATAGTTAAGAAGGGGGTAGCAAAGTAAGCCGGGTATTAGCTAGTATCTAATAAAAATCAAGCCAAATTAAAACGAACTTGGTATTCATAACATAAGAGCATATTCAGAAACCATAACTAAAACCGAAATAGATAGTTCAAGATATTATTCACAATTCATAACCGGTATAGTTATTGTTTTGAGAATTTTAGAGAGACACTAATTGGCCGAAAGATAAAAAAACTGCATTTAAAGAGTTGGTCTACAAATATGTCAAAGTCATCGGCGTGGAAAGCTGCCTATATCCTTTTTATTTTATTGACTCTGGCAATTTTACAAAATCCGGAAGTCGTAATGTCAACTTTTTTGAGACATATTTTATGATGCGACTTACTGATGATATATAAACGTCATTCTGGATAGGAGGCTTAGTTGGAGCTCGCAAGTCGCTCCTCCTACGATAAGCCCTGTTGTCTTTCGTCGAGAATGACACTATGGATACATACCGCTATTATTCGGACCATTATCACTTATGCGGCAATAGCTTGGTGGAAAAAAGCTGAGAAAACTACCACCATGAACAAATTAAGCAGGGTACAGTGACTCTCCAAAGGGTCCCGAAATACATCCGGAAGTCTGTCCACTCTACGTAGAGTGATCGGAGGACAATCTTCGGTCCTGGATGTTATGCCTTGGATCTGTGCTTTGGAAAGAGGTTCAGGGTTGAATTTCCGGACCGGGATTGTTGGTCTGATAGGGCTTTAGTTCGGTATACTGGTGGCTCCAAAATGTATGACTATGTCGGTACTGGGATACATAAACCCAAAAAAGACTTGTCGATCACACTGGGAAGATCTCTAAGTGTCTTCCAGGCTGAGATCATGGCCATTGCAATATGTGTAGAGATCAACCTTGACAGTGGGATCAAAGATAAGACTATTAATATTGTAACGTTTTAACCTTTTCAAAACGTTCTTTTAAATTGTGTCAAATAAAATAAATACCACGTAGTTGGTGTTTTCACAATTTCTTTGTTTCCATAGTTTAACTTCCACTTATACCTTTATTTACGCCTAAACACGACTTTACTTTATGTCGTATAACTTTACACAATGGCTTTCAAACTATAACTGAACTGACACAATTGATACTTACGAATGTTCTTTTTCTTACCACAACATTCGATTCATTGCCGTTAACTTCAAATGTAACAACCAAAATCGGTATGGTAGCACCGTTCAATGCACAAGTTATAACACTGTTAATAGCACAGATAATGTTGTGCGGCAGATATATTAACAGCCTTGACACAAACCAATAAATTCTACAATAAAATTTATAACTAAGACAACAACTGCACTAATTTATTGTATCTTTTCTTTAGGCATCGTTTATTTTCCTATTAATATATTCTCCCATAGCCAAGCTGCCTTAAAGGTACTTGGCTCAAATCGAATGACATTTAGACTAGTCAAATACTACTACAATACGTTGCAAAAGCTTTCGCTTGGAAATAAAGTACAGTTGTTTTGGGTGCCTGGTCAGTGTGCGATTGATGGAACAGCGAATACATTGCTTAGATATAGTACCGTGACACCCTATATCGGTCCGGAATCTTTCTATGCAGCACCACCTACTAACATCCTCAATCTAGTTTAGGATTGGAAAATTGCCAAATGCTTGGAACACTGGTATACTCAAAGGGAACTTTGTCACTCTGAGGCTGTGATTATTCCACTATTTGGGCGTCGCTCTGAGATTCTCAAGTATGGCAGACTAGACTATGCTCACAGGCACCAGAGATTGCGGAGCACATATTGTGCAAGTGTAGAGTTTTTGATAGTTTCAGGTGGAGGTGTTTAGGTGGACATGGGGTCTCACCATTGTGGCTTCAGATTTGCTGATGTTCATCAGGAAGGTATCAGATCTGCCTAACAAACTATAGACCGAAAGTGGCACAATAGATCCCAATGGTCGCAGTGTCCTCAATAGTGTCTGATCAAGGATAATAATAAAAATACTGATGCTTGCTACATGATTTGTAGATCAGCCAAAAATTGAAAGTAGAATTTTTATTACAGCCATATACGGTATATCTACTATTTTTGTTCCGCATCTTCCTCTGTTAAGGCAGTGATGGATGTCAAAATTTGAATTACAGTAATTAAATATTATTTACTAAATTCAGGGATACCCTGACGCTGTGGTTACAAAACCATATTCGTATTTACACACAGCCTTGAGTATACAAAAATTCAAAAATGTATTACTCAAGGCGTTATCCTTTCTGTTGTACTTCGATAGTTCTTTGCCATAAAACGGTGTCAAAAATTAACAAATTTCAAAAGTTTTTAAAGCCAACATTTTTAAAGATAAACAGAGCATCCTTTCTTAGTGTTAGAAATTAAGTGTAACATTTTTTTTCTCAGAAAAAAAAACGCCATTAGCTGGCATTTAGTTACAGCTTTTCCCATAATTAAGTGTAAAATTTTCTTGCTGAAAGTAACCAACTATGAATAACTTAAATATGCAATTAAAAAGTTAACACCTAAAGATAATATCTGAATATGGGCCATAGTGTTTTTTATGTTTTTTTATAACGGGTCCGCCATCTAACGTTTTTTTTTTCAACTAGTGCTTATTTCGTGAATGGTAATACTTAGCTCATGTCTGATTTGACAGATAATTAGTTTTATCCTTCCGCTGAACGAATATGGTTGTGTATACGCTTGAACAACGCTGAGAAATATTGCGACATTATTTTGAAAATCATGGTAATGTTGCAGAATGTGTGCGATGTGTTCAGATGAAGCTCATTTTGATCTTGGCGGGTATGTAAATAAGCAAAATTGTCGCATTTGGGGCACAGAAAACCCGCACGCATACCTTGAAAAGCCGCTACACCCAAGACGAGTCACTGTTTGGTGCGGATTTTGGTCCAGAAACATAATTGGCCATTTTTCTTCGAAAATGAGCAAGGAGTGGCCGTTACAGTCAATGGCGATCGTTATCGGGCCATGTTTGCTCACAAAACTTGAAGAGGAGGATATTAGCAACATTTGGTTTCAACAGGACGGCGCTAC
This sequence comes from Wohlfahrtia magnifica, assembly GCA_023159175.1. Taxonomy (NCBI): domain Eukaryota; kingdom Metazoa; phylum Arthropoda; class Insecta; order Diptera; family Sarcophagidae; genus Wohlfahrtia; species Wohlfahrtia magnifica. Next base: position 714,671 of record JAKWBJ010000033.1, on the reverse strand, counting down.
GTGCCACACAGCCGAAGCTACACTCGATGTTTTGCGCCCTGTTTTCAAAAAAAAAAAAATATTTGGCGGACCCTTTATATTTGCAATATTTAAAATACAAAATGTATACTCAAACATTGTATACCCAAACATTGTATGGCAAATTATTTTTTAAATTTTACGGTTTGTCTAAAAGTTCGAAAAAAATATTTTTAATTCAATAGCCTATAGTATGCTATTTTCATGCTCCTTACTTGAAAAAAATTCCAAATAAAAGAAATTTTAAACACAGTTATATATAGTTAAAGTGTTTATAATTTGTATTGAAATGCTTCATTGAGTTTGCAAATATTTCGTTGTGATTTGTATGGAAATCAACAGAGAAATGGTTATTGATTTAAGCAGTCGCAGCGTCAGCCATAAAAACGTATATAATTTATGCAAAATCAAACAGAAAACAAATGCCAAATGAACTGGGTCGAAATTATAAATATTAGCTTAGATTAATAATACAAAAATAAAAAAAAGAATCTTTGAAAGACAATAGACAGCTGAAGAGATGGTTAGACAGACAGATAGACAAACTGATAGAGTAACCAAATGAAGATTAATATTATGGTTAAAAAATAATGATGTAGAAAAAGCAATAATAGCATCATAATAAGAAAAACACTAAAAATGTGCCTCAAGAATAATTTCTAAAACACGCAAAAAATTAAGAAAATAAATGTTACGAGTCTACGAGGAAAAGGTGAAAGTAACGGAAGATTTTTAATAGCAGGTTAAATGATGATATTTTGTACTTATTTTATATGTATTTTAGAAATAAAAATATATCAGATTTAGTTATATAAACCTCGCCTTTATTTAAAGATTTATATCCGATTTTGATATGGCCTTAGTGGTTCTTAATACGAGTATATGGTTTATTTCTTTAAAGTAAATTTTAGAAGCTTAGACAAGATCCTCGATAGTATAGTGGTTAGTATCCCCGCCTGTCACGCGGGAGACCGGGGTTCAATTCCCCGTCGGGGAGTGATCATAGGGGGAAAAGTTTTTCTCCAAGATTTTATTATTAAATAATAAAACTGCCTAAATACATAACTAATAATTGATCTAAGGGAAAAAAGCCTTGTTTTTTTAGCAATTGAATCTACAGGATTGTGTAGAAATGCAGCTTTAGCAGTTTTGAGATAATCCAAATTGAGTTTTACACGTTTCCTTGCAAAATATTATTTTCCTAAAAATATTCACTAAAAAGTTTCAAAATGGTAAAATAAGAACGAAAGTTTTAACGATCCCCTGTTTCAAAAACTTTTGCCCAATGCCTTTCAACATCCTAATTGTCATCAAGTTTGAAATCTTTTAACTCTTAAAAGGGCGTTATGATTCTATGAAAGGAAATCTAAATAATAAAAGGCTGTCTATTGACCCGAGTTACGTCAAGTCATGTCTACCAACACTGTTTCATTAATAAAAACGGCGGTCCGTTGAATGGTCTTTTGCCAGTTTGTCCACGCCCTACTTGTCTTGTAAAAAAAAAAAAAAAAAATGTTTTTAGAAAAATTCTTTGATAGTACATGTGATGTACAGCAATCCAAAAGTAATGCATAAATTATTTAGATATAATAATACACTAAAGAACGCTGCATGTATGATGAGCACCATCTATATATGGTCACAGCATATACAGAACCAATATCTCTAAAAAGCTTCTGATGATAAGAAATTTGTTTATTACACTTATACGGACAGCCAGTCAGTTCGCAGAGAAGGAGCAACAGTGCCCGGCTACGGAAGTTAATTGCTAAAGTTCGTGAAACTGGTTTCATTGTTGATGCGCCAACATGTAAGCGTGCTCATACAGTGGGTAAACCCGAAAATATCGTAGCAGTGGCTAATAATGTGCGTGCAAATCCATCAACATCAACTCGTCATCGTTCTCAGTTTACGTCGAGTTTTGCGAAAAGATCTCGATAATCATAATCGATTTATTGCGCAATTGAGAGAGATTCCTATACAAGTTTTTGAAAAACTTTGCTTCAAGTATACCTAAAAGACATTGTGAGGTTATATTTAATAAAGAGAGAGCCACTAAGTTCCGATTATTATAATATCTCTTCACATTTCTGTTGTTATCATCCAATATTTTGCATTTGCACTTTATTTTGTCCAACCGTTGGCAGGGAGCATTTGCTGAAAAAGTTTAATTAAAATATTTAAATTTTCATGTTTTTTTACACTGAAATGTAAACGAAATTAAGAAATTTAATTCATTTTTTAAGAATAATATTCAGTTTGTGTCTATTTTTCCTTGATGAAAGACAACAAAGACAATTTGCACTTTATTTTGTCCAATAGTGTATGCACATACGACTATTGAAGGAAGAAGAAAAGGACAACTCAGCAAGTGAAACTGATTTAAAGAAGACGAGAAGAAGAAAGAGGGAAAGATGAAGATAAATTGTTGTAGAAACTCTATGGTCCTCAAGACTGTAAAGCTAAAAACTATACAGCAGACACATATGTACATATCTTGTGTTAAAGTTTCTTTTTTTAATTCCTATTTATTCTTATTCTTATTATTTTATTTGTTCTTCTTTTCAGGTGAGTTCTTAATACTTCTTATTAATTAATGGTGAGTTAATAAATGCATTTCTATTAGAGAAAGTGTTTTTTAAAGGCCTAGAGCTCTAAAAATTTATTTCTTAACTTTCTAAGAATCTATTTTACATACATAAGTATTTAAACTTTTATTGTATTTTTTAATTATTTATTTATTTTATTTATTTTATTTACTTTTTTTGTATTTCATTATCTATGAAGAAAGTTGAATATACGAGTATAATACAATTCTAGAACAAATCATTAAAATTGTGCTAAAATGAAAGTGAAATAAAGTGAATATAACAATAAAATTAAGAGCAAAATATTTTATTTTTTTTATCATTTTCCAATTAACAATTTTTGTTGTTAAAACAAAATAACAAATGACAAATTTGACACACATTTTCTGTCAAACAACAATGCCAAACAATTTGTAAACTTTTTACTATTTTGGTATGGTTTAACGTGTAAATAAAAAAAGATTTTTTTTTTAACAAAAATACAAAAATTTTCCAACATTTTTACCAGCAGCTCAAATAAATAAATTTGGCGAAAAACTAATATACAATAATATGCAATAAAATAAAGAAATAAATTTAAAATGGCTTCATTGTATTTATTAGACAATGAAAAGCTTTCATTCATACAATTTTGCGATTCATACACAATTCATTCAATTGAAAATTAATGTTTTCTGACAAAATCTTTCCAACTGTTTTTTTTTTATCCGTCACACTATAATAATTTCATTTAAGCAGAAAAAAATTGAAGAATTAAATAAAATACTACCGGCTGAGGCGTTACTTTTCCAACCAACTGCGTGGTTTCAATGATAAAGCAGATTTTTTTTTTTTTTTTTTTTTTTTGACTAAGCACATCGTTTAAATGTAATATTACACAGCTATTAATAATAAATATTAAACATATATATTTTTTTAATTACAATTTCCTTTAATCTTTCTTGCAAATTTCTTCAAGAAAGCCTACATTTTACAAAATCATCAAAAGATGGCTTTCAACGAAAGTACGCGTGTCCAACTACGAAACCATTTCATTCACCAAAACCATAATAACAGTTACCGAGCATTCCACAAAATACAAACGAATAAAAGTACCATTTGAGCATTTTTAAGTACCAGCAACGGATATTTCGGATGTTTGGCAATAACACAGAAAAAAAAGTCTCTTTAAGCCTGGCTTATAAATCAAAAATTGTTTATTTTTTTATGATTTTTGTTTCTGTTATTGTTTTTTATTCTTTTTTCAATCTACCTGTACAGGCTGTTATATTGCCGTCGAGTTTTAGATGTTTCGCTGTCAATGTTGACAGCTTTAGCTCATGATGTGTTATATTTCCCGACATGTTTTTCTTTCTCCTATGGTAGACATAAAACGTGGGCTGTTACTTTATTGTTCACATGTGGTATTTGTCTTTTAGCGTAACATAAAAATAAAAATTACCTCAGTGAAAAGCGTTTACACTGGAGATTTTTTATTGGCCAACAATTTATTTTTCTCACAAAAATTCTACTTTAAGTTTTAAATTTATTATTCCCTTTACTCCAAACTATAGAGAATCACTAGTTTAGTCGAATAGCGTCCGTGTTAAGCTTGCAATCAAACCTAAGATAGGATCATTAAAGCTTATTAATCGTATCTTTTGGTCACAAACCCCAAGCGAACCTATTTGTTTTTATCTTCAACACAGAAATCGTGATGATATACCCACTGAGAAACCTCATACGCCGTAGATTGAGATTGCTATAAGGTCACTCAAAAACAACAGAACACCCAGAATCGACAATATATCACCTAAATTTGTAAAAGAAAATCCTGCTATGAGCACCCAACTCATATTTCCTTTAATAGAACAGCTATGGAAGACCTAACAACTGAGCGATGACCTAAAAGAGTACATGATAATAAAAATTCCAAGAATGAAAACTATATGCAAGAACTGGGGAGGCATAATACTTCTAACTATGCTGAACAAGGTCAAGGTTAATATTATAAATTAACGACAACTAGATGCACTCTATAATAACATACGTAAAGAGCAAGCCTGTTTTCACCCCAACAAGGACCACATCAACAGCCTTAGGATAATAACAGAACAGTTTATTGAGTGATGCTTGTCACTATACCTAACATTCACCGTCTTCGAAAAGACAATACCGGTAAATCTCATAAGGATGATACAGTCATTATAATAAATGTTAGATGTCGTATCCTACACTGGGACGTAGTCAGTCATCCAATAAATGCTAGCGCAGGTTTTTGTCAGGGTTGCCTATTATCTTTATTGTTGAATATCAGCAGGACGTTGGTTATCAGCGCCAGCACCGAACGGCAGATGTATTAGTTAGTAGTGAGGGTTTTCACAGCTTAAATACTCATAACCAGTCGCTAGCAATGTTGTGAGGTGATACCGCTGTTGAAAGTTGTAAGATGATGTGGCCTGGTATTGAACCGAGAACTTCTTGGTTGGTAGACGGGTGTCTTACCTAGCATACCACAGTGGCACACACTTTTAAATACGTGGTGCATGCATTTATGTTTCTACAGATGTCCTCTGAAGTTTGAAAATATTTGGAAATCGATAGAAAGTAAGTCTAGTAATATTGAGCTGAAAAAGCTCTTCTACACCAGCAATTATTATCTTTCTTAAATGTGTCTATAAGATTGATGTTATTGTCCAGCCAGGAAATTTATTCTATACCAAGTAGTCTCTAAACGCTGGCAAATAAAAGTCTTACGAAATACGCTGTAAAAACTTAATCCCAGGATGAAATATTAGGTCGTTGTGTTGTCGAGGAAGAAATGTCCGTTAAGGCCGTAAAAACACCGAACTAGCATACTTACTTGCTAGAAACCAGAACATGGGACAATGTATCAACTTTATTTGCTAATGCAATAGGAATTAAGAAGAACTTCATTTTAATTAAAGAATCGGTAATCTGATTAATGTTTAATCGAAAACCAATTTTTCTAAAATTGTTACTTTTCAAATTATTCGAAAGCCGGTTTTTGAAAAAGTCGAATAACCGATCTCCCTAGCTAGCACACAGGTGAAATAGCAGCATTAAACATTCGGCACCAAAGAGAACATCTTCAACAGCTGCAATAAATCTGTTGCACTATATGGTTGCGAAGCGTTTAACTCAAACAAGTATTTATCAACAGGTGCCTACGCCATTTTCTAGAAATTTTCAGGCCAAACACCATCTCGAGTAAACGTTAAATGCTAAAGAGACCTCAAAATGGCAATACAAGAAGAGCAATATACTGGAACTCCCCATGCAGTCAAGACCTAAAAGAAAAGACCGATCGACTCACACATGACGTCGACAACTAGATGCTAAATCGTCCTCAGCTAACAGTTGATTGAAAATCACGCCAGCGGAACAATATTGAACACTTTATTAAACGCTTACTTTACTGAAATCAGGGAAAATGTTTTCAAAAAATAAAGAACATTTTTTTTTTGTTATAAAAGACCAACACCCAGGGGATGGCCCCTACTCATTAGTGCATTGTGCTGGTACTAGGAAAATAGGTTATTGGAAGGAGGACAGAGGGAGTAGTCTTTATGGACGTTAGATTTAAATTTATTCATATCGTAAGTGGCAGGAAATACTTTCGCTGGAAGATTATTCCACGACCGAACAGTGCGACCAAAGAACGAATTCTCCCTATAATGCGTTGTGCGATTTACTTGACAATCAACTACAAAGGGATGCGCTCTACGAGAAATACGAGTACTACGTAAAAATATATGATTTTTGGGAATTAATTCCTTAATTTCGTTAGAACACATTCCGTTACAGTACCGATAGAACAATGAAACATACGCCACATTGCGACGGTGCTCCAATGAATCGATAGAGTTGGCTACCCCGCCGTCATTGATGAGCATCTTCGCCCTCTCCTGTACGCGGTCGAGAAGCTCCAAAATAGACTTTGAAGCACCGGCCCATACATGAGAGTTGTATTCCATTTTGAAACGGATATAGATCTTGTAAATATTAAGGAGATCAGATGGGTTGAAGTATTTCTTGCACCGTCTCAAAAAACCAAGGCATTTGAATGCTTCTTTCGAGACTTGAAATATGTGATCATTCCAACGAACGTCACAGTGAATTCTTATGCCCAGAACATCAAGAGCATCTGATTCCTCAATATCCACATTGACACAGATGGCAGCACACCACCACGCCTGTGTGTTAAAAAACAACATTGAGTCTAAATTGACCCTGTTCGCACGACCCCACTCGAAGACCTTCACCAGGTCACTTGTGAGTGTGGCGTTCATATTCATCCTTCTTACCCCAACCTCCAAAAGGCTCGGTCTACGATCAAAAGAATATGAGTGACAAATGTTGCTGTCATCCGCAAAAGAGTAGATAGGATTAGAAGTAGAGTAGATAGAATTTGAACCTTAACCCTTTATATATGAAGAAGCGTTTGTTCTACGAAATTAAAAATAAAATAGTTGTTAAATTTTTATATGGGTTTTTAGAAAACAGAGGACGGCGTAAGTTTGTATATGGTTATATAAAGTCATATAACTTCTTAATGACGCCCCCTGGAATTTTCAATGAAGACAATATTACTAAATAAATAACATGTACCCATAGTGTTACAAAGTTTTATATCAACAAATTTTATTTTATACATATATCTTTTAGAGCGATTTTCACTGTTTGTTACATATATGTCACATAGGGCTATAAAAGGTTAAATGTATTCAAATTTTTACAATCAGTCGTCTAGTGTAAACACATTATTAATCATAACTAATATGAACTTTAAGTACCAAGAAAACACAAGTTCACACATGTTATAGTTAAAAGTGTGACTGTGATTTTACCTACATTGTAGTGGAAGAAAAAAAATCAACCTGTAAACAGTAATGATCATAATAATAGACGGCCAAGTTTAAAGCTTTTTGAGTTTGTGTTTAACCCTTTGAGAACCTCAAGGAAAAAAAGAATTACCAAAAAAATACTATTTGATTAATAAAAAATCCCTTTTTGAAAACATTAAAAAGAACATGAAATTGTTTTAAAATTTAAAAACAATATGACTGGTTTTTAAAGGGTTAATCTGAAGCTTTGTTTAGGCGTTTATGTGTATATTATATATTGAAATCTAATATTCGTCTGTCTGCTTATCTTGTTTGTTAAAATACTGTCTGACAGACAAAATAATCATTTGCTCATACTCAAGTCTTATTTTTCTTGTTTATTTGCAATTTGAAGTGAATTTTTTAATTAGTGTTTCTTGTGTACTTCTTTTTTACTTTTTGTTAGTAATACTACTACTACTACTCATATCGTAACTATTTTCATTTTGTTATAGTTTTTTTTTATTAATTTTCTTTATCGCATTGTTTCAAATCATCATAGTCAAGTCAAGTGTGATGTGATGATGGCTTGCTTGTTTGATGAGACATAAAAGTTCACATTCAAAATGACATGTTGCATTTTTTCTTCATTTTTCATCATTTTTTCTTTCGAATTTCTTGTTCCAGGTTGCAAAACCTTCAAACTAAGGTTTTTATGTGCCTTTGGTAATAACAGTGATTATTGCGGTGTTATTTTATTTTTTCATTGTTATTTTATTACCTTATTTAGCTCAGTACTTAGATATATTTATTACATTATATTAGGTAAGCGATTATATAAATTTATTTCAAGTGTCATTATCGCTATTATTGGATCAATGTTTTTTATTTCTTAACATACGTACTTACTCGTATGTATGTGTTTTAACGCAATTTTTCAAATTGCAAAAAAATTTTTTAATGTGTATCGTTTTTTATTTTTTCTTAATGTTTTGACAATGTATGTATTAGTACACAAAAATAATGACATTTTTAAAGGAAACAATTTTTTATAAAATTAAAACCCGGCGTTCTTCTCTACCCCCATTTTAACTATTATCTTAAATATTATTTTAGTTAAATTTTTTACTTTTTTTCCACCCTTTGTCCCCTTACGGTTCAACCGAAACATGTGAAATAGCCTACAGATCCTTCCAGAAACTTCTATTATTACCGTTCTCAAGATATACAAAAATCAATATTTACTTTGTATGTGAGATAACACGCCTACTTGTCCAACTCTGCCCACTTTTTGACTGATGATTTGTATTGACCATTAGGCTATTTGGAACAAGTACATAACCTTTAGCTTTAACCGTTCTCAAGGTATAATGGAATCAATGTTTAGTTTGTATGGGAGATACTACGCCCACTTCTACAATTCCGCCCACTTTTTGACTGCTGATTTATATAGACTATAAATCTGTTTGGGTCGAACTTAGAGACTTTTTCTGTTACCATTTTGAAGATAAAGAAGAATAAATATTTACTTTGTTTTGAATTTTTGATATTTATATAGCCTATAGGTATATACGGAGGGGTCGAAATCTTGGGAAGGGGTCGTTGGTGGTCGTTTCAGTCCTGCATATGGGGTGAGAGTATCCGGACCTACAGAATCTTACAGGTGGAGGTCTCGGCTATAAAGAGGTCAGCGGACTGATTGATGTACTATAGGGTATTTGATGTTGATATCCGGATCTGTACGGATAGTCAGGCTGCGATCAGGGCGCTGTCCGGTGTATACTCGACATCGTCACTGGTAGTAAATGCCGGGCATTTCGAAGCGAAATGGCGAGACATTCAGACCTGAAGAGAAGGCTATCCAATTAGGATGCTATTTTCCTCTTGCAGACTTCTGGTTCTGCAATAAATGTTGGGCAGGGCACAGATAGGGTGGGGAAATGAGCCCACGTGCTCTGTATCAAGACAAATCTGGCCCGTATACGGTCGGGCTCGTTCGGAGTCTATTGTGCGAATGCCGCGGCATAGGCTACGAATCCTGGTGGCTACCATAACTGGGCACTGGGTGGCTGGTGCACATGCTTAGAGACTAGATCTAAGGTTCAATGATTACTGTAGGTGTTGTCAGGATGAGGAAAGAAGGAGATTTCGAGTATTTCTTGTGTCAGTGTCCGAATCTTTCGGATATTAGGACTGCTTTTCTTGGCAATCCATTTCTGCATGCCCATAACAGACCTGGCTGATGTGAGTATTAGCGGGCTTTCTTCTTTTGTGCATATGTCTGGTTGGTTCGGTTCGGACCGGGATGTGGATATGTAGGCCGTTTAAATGCTACCTGTTATAGGCATCATAGTGGGATCAATTTTGGACCAAACTCTGATTACCCGTTGTAACTAACTAACTAACTAATTCCTTCCCGACATACAGGGAGGTACTGTACAAATTTCAAGAAAGTGGGTTCAGCCGTTTAGCTTTCCATAAGGTTCAAACAAATAAACAGACAAACAAACCAACACACACACACTGATTTTTATATGTTATATGATGGATTAATTAAATAGATTATCATTTGGGTTTACGGCCTACATTTGGAAAATGCCATAATCGTTGAAACGATTAGAGTTAGTGGGACCAATAACATTGGTGTGATAAGATGATTCGTGTTGAGCAATGCAAGTCCATTGTGGCAATTCACGTTTTGGTACACCCAAGGCATGCATTTCTCTGGCCAAGGAGCGATTGAACGTTTTGCTCAAGGCAGGAGCAGCCAAAGCAGCATCAATGTTGTTGGCCCAATCAACTCTAATGGCTCTAACGACTATGGCATTTTCCAAATCAACAACTACTACTGGTGTCAACCAGCCAATGGCCGTTTCTCCTACAATGAATGCAAATTGAGCTGTGATGCCTTGTTGACCGATAACTTTAGCAAATCTCTTGCCTATGCTCGTAAAGTCAAGTCTCAACAAGGCTGGAAAGCTTGGAATACTGCACCTGGAAACACTGCATTGGTTCTTTGCCTAGCATTAATGACTATTTCTAAGAAATAAGGATAACGTTTCTATAATAAAAAAACGCTTATAAAAATATTTAAAATATTTGTTTTTTTTTTCAATGCCACGCCCAGAATCTTCGTGGTAAATATTTTTTGAGCTTTAATATAAAAGTTAATTATACTAAGGGGTGTCTTTTATAGCGGTATAGAACTTTAAGTTGCAATAAAACAACGATGAGTTATTCGATTGACATGAATTTTATTTATCCGAAAGTAATCTTGTGGCATTATATCTTAAATATGATTTCTGGCATATGACCGCCACGGCTGTTGCGGATGTAGTCCAATCTGGACGTCCAATTTCCGATGACTTTTTCCAACATTTGTGGCCGTATATCGCCAATAACATGACGAATGTTGTCTTCCAAATGGTCATGCGTTTGCGACCAATGACTTTACATAGCGCCACAGAAAGTAGTCTAACGGTGTTAAATCACAAGATCTTGGAGGCCAATTTACAGGTCCAAACGTGAAATTAGTCGGTCACCAAACGTGTCTTTCAATATATCTATTGTGGAACGAGCTGTGTAACATGTTGCGCCGTCTTGTTGAAACCACATCTCCTGCACATCATGTTTATTCAATTCAGGAATGAAAAAGTTACTAATCATGGCTCTATACCGATCACCATTGACTGTATCGTTCTGGCCACTATCGTTTTTGAAAAAGTACGGACCAATGATTCCACCAGCCCATAAAGCGCACCAAACAGTCAGTTTATACGATAAGAAAGAATAAAGTAGAAATATCTGGGAAATTATATCATTTTTCTGATAGGCACTATCGAGCACAACAAGAATCTAATTTAGAAATTTTCATAACACTTCGAAAACCGTAAGTTACGAGTAAATAACTAGTTATTCTTACCTTTAAGCAGTTATAAGTTAATAAGCTAAGTATTAAGCTAAATATTATCCGATTTTAAGACTATTGGCAGATTTTGAAAGAAGAGACCTATTAAACTCGAGCGATCTGTGTAATTTATCAAGCAAACATATTTATTAACCAATTCATTCTAAATTTTTGCAAGCTATGAAATGTTTTTACACGCTATTTTATATAGAAACCGTACTAATTTTTATTTATTAAAGTAGTACGTTAAGTTATGAACTAAATGATACTTAATTTTTTTTAATCAGATGGAAATTGACGAAGTTATAGCAACTGTTTTTCTCTTTCCAAGAATCTTCAAATCGGTTAATATTTAGCTTAGTCATTAACTTATAACTGCTTAAAGGTAAGAAAAACCGGTTTTTTACCCGTTTTTACTGTTTTATTATTTTTTATGGATTTTGTAAAGCCGTATATATACAGCTTAGAAATATAAAATGTTTAAATTCATTGTATTTAAAAGAGTGAAATATAAACTAAATTGCAGTGAATGCGGGTGTCTACTTAGTTTTGGCACTGAGAGTATTTACTTTGAAGACATATACAACGCCTACTTGTATTTGTGTGTGTGTGTGTGTGTGAACAAAAATATTCAAAGTTTTTTACTATGATATAAAAAAGTACTTTTTGTTTCATTTTAATTAGTATTTTAGTGCCGTAAGACTAGTTAAAACCTTGACTTAAGTGTTATACTTCAATTTATTAATTTCCTAGATTATTTCTCTAAAAACGGTATTCTTTTCGATACCAATTCGTCAATTATTTACATAATTTTTTAGTATTCTTATGAACAATTTTAAGTGACTATGATTTTAAGAATCTACAGACTTTAGTGTTAAAAATATTTGTGATACTTGAATCTAGGTGCTCATCTCACAACTCAGTTTCTATAATTTACGTCATACTTAATAACATTTTTTTACTATTCACAAAAAAGTACTTTTGCATATATTATTCTGGTTTGGAAAAAAAACTACTAATCGATTCAGGTTTTAAAGTAATTAACACAATGTTCATCATAATGAACTCTAATTGTACTCTATAGGCCACAAGAAAAAAACTACTTCAGATTGTTAAACTCTCTACGCATTTTTTTGTTTTGCAAAATAAATTTTTTTTTTTTCCAAATCTTTTTCAAATTGTGGGATTTATTTGAAACAATAGTTTTAAGCAAAATACTAGAAAATAGTAGTGGTGGGGTGAAAAATTGAATAGTTTCTTCGAAACACTTTAACACGCAATTAAAAAAAAATTAAACTGTATTATTGAATAAAGGCGAACGAATGTGATTTAAAGAAGAAAAATTTTAAAGTACCACTTATTATTCAGTTTTCTTTTGCCATTATTATTATTATTTTATTTGCTTGAAAGAAAATCATTAGCGATTTAGGCATTGAACTTAAATTGTTGCATAAAGAAAAGCATTTTAGCGATAAATGAAAAAAATATATTTTTTTTTTAATTTCAACAATTATTACGTAAATATTTTTTATATATTTTCATATAGAAAGATATGTTCACACGGGCCTTAAATATTTTTTTAAATGATACTGTACTTTTTTTGAGATGATATAAAAATTTGTTTGAATTTAAAGCACATCATTCGTTAAATTTTAATAATTTTTACTATACAAACTTCATTTGAAAAAAATCTCAGAATATGTACTACGCCCTTTTTAAAGGCGTGTCTTTCAACACAATTCGTATTTTTTAGATGCTTAACATATGTATACACGCAATAATAGAGTATAATCTAGAACTACTCTTAAGTTTAGTTATTCTAACAAAGTACTTTCTTAAACCTTAATAGTACCATTAAGTACTCATTTTGATAAGAAAAAATTTTTGTGAAAAGTACGTATATGCCTTATTAACATGTACATGTATTTTGTTATTAAGTCTGTACAGCATAAAAAGTTTCATAGGTCTTTTTACCAACTTCCCTTAAATATTTAAAGAACTACTAACACTTTTTACCTTAAAGGCAAAGTCAATTTAGTATTGTTACGAAAATAAAAAAGTAAGTAAGACTGTATTGTTAGATTTTAGTCTATTGGTTTGTGTCAAGGCGGTCAATGTTCAACCTGGCAATGCCATACTTATTTGTGTATTTGATAGCGTTACCAATTCAACTTATGGGTATTAACGTAGCTGAATTAATAGCTGAATAGATGGTTTTAGAAGGATTCAGACTGTACTAGAACATTCGAAGCAGATGTCAGTCAGGTAATAAGGAACGCTGTGTGTATTAAGTGAAAGATAAATAAGTTGGATACTGTATAGTTATAATTGTATAAAGTGGAAGTTAAATAAACAAGTCTATAAAGTAAAACATTAAATTCGCTGCATTTATTTTACGCAATTTAAACGAATTCAAACGTTTTAAAAAGGTTACATCATAACAGCATCTTCATTTAAAGAATGAAAAGTAAATAGTAATGATTCCCCTGAGTTAATACAATAAGAAACTTAGCTGTACATAGAAATCGCTAAGCAAAAATATGTTTTTGAGGGATAAAAACTAACCCCTTTAATAACATCAAAAGTACTTTAAATACTACTCCCAATGAAAAAACTAAACAAAAGTGCTTTTATCAAAAAAATGTTATTTTATAACGATTTATTTCTGACTAAAAATGTTGCATATCTTTTGTTCTTTGCACTTAAACGTTGTTAAAAATTAAGAAATATTAACAACTTTTAAAGGCAATATTTTCAGAGGTTAACACAGCACTCTTTCTTTGTATGATTATTTTTTTAAAAATGAACACAATTAATGTAAGGGCAACAAAGTGCAACATTTTTTTTTTTTAGAGAAGAAAACGACATTAAATATCTTAAAAACAGTTATTAATGCTGGGTAAAAAACCGCTGCAGTATCTCCAGGTGGACCAAGCCCCCCAGCCTTGTTGAGACCTAATCCTGCGAGCACAGCTAACAGAGTTGCTAATGTTATCGGTTAGCAAAGCATTACAGCTTAAACGGCATACATTAGAGGAGAAACGGCCATTGGATGGTTGGCACCAGTATAAGCTGCTAATTTGAAAAATACCGTAGTCGTAGGAGCCATCAGGGTTGGTGCGACCAATAACATGGGTGCGATAAGACGATTCGCGTTCAGCAATACAAGCCCATTGTGCCAATTCAGATTTAGGTACACCCAAAGCATACATTTCTCTGGCCAAAGAGCAGCGTGTGAGAGTTCTGCTCAAAGCAGGAGCAGCCAAGGCCAAAGCTGCTAGCAAAATATACAAGACTTTCATGATTGTTGTGGAGTAAAGGCAGTGCAGTACATAGGATTCAAAATGGAAATGCACGTGCTTTATATAGGAAATATACTTACAAATTAGCTTTGGTGGATTCGTAAATATTTTTCTTTTTTTCAATTTATTTATTTACAGTCTGTTTATACAATAATGAGTAAATTTTAATAAATTAAATAGTAACAGATGTTAATGCCACACAGTGCAATAACTTTAAGAATTATTTATATACCATGTATATATAAAATTTTCTGTAAAAAAATAAAAATAAATAAACACAGACTTTTATAATTTTAAAGATGTTGACGTTGTTCACGGTAGGCTGTTCATCGGGTTATGTTCAGTAAAAACATAACAATTTTTACAAAACCCTTCTGTTAAACAAAGTTAACCGATCCCCCACTTTTCTAAAACAGTAAAAATATTTCAAACAGTATCACAATATAAAAAGTAAATAAAAATTAAAACAAATTAGTTTTAATCAATCTATCAATTCTTGTTTTATTCATAAAATTTCACCATAAATATTTTAGAAACAGTCATTAATGCTGGGCAAAGGACCGCTGCAGTATTTCCAAGTGGACCAAGCACTCCAGCCTTGTTGAGACTTGATCTTGCGGGCACAGGTAACAGAGTTGCTAATGTTATCAGTTAACAAAGCATTACAGCTCAAGTGACATTCATTGTAAGAGAAACGTCCATTGGATGGTTGACACCAGTATAAGTTGTTGATTTGGAAAATACCATAATCATTGGAGCCATTATAGTTGGTGGGCCCAACAACATTGGTGCGATAAGAAGATTCGTGTTCAGCAATGCAAGTCCATTGAGGCAATTCAGATTTAGGTACACCCAAGGCATACATTTCTCTGGCCAAAGAGCAGCGTGTGAGAGTTCTGCTCAAAGCAGGAGCAGCCAAAGCCAAAGCAGCTAGCAAAACAATTACGAATTTCATGATTGTTGTGGAGTAAATGCAGTTCAGAACAAACTATGATTTGAAATTAAAATTCTCGTACTATATATAGTGAAAGTTCTTACGAGTTATCTTCTGTTTGTATTAATAAAAGAAGGGAGCTTCCTTTTGTTTTATACTCTAAAATAGATAATATTTATTATTTTTAATGAATAATACTTTTTTGCGGTAAACGATAATTTGCTTGAAAGGGTGATAATCTTTAATTAACTTTGAAACGTCAAGAAATACAATATTATGGTACTCTACAACTGAAAAGGTACTTTACATTTTAGATAAAATAATATTACCAATGTAAACGTGTAATAAGCAGGAAATAATGAGTTTTTTTTAATTTCTTGCAAAGTTTTATGAAATATCATGATATGCGTATATTGTAGTATGTATGTAATAAAATCGTATATCAAAATAAAACAAATTGAAAATTATAAAAACAATCAATGAAATTCATAAAATATTGTGTAATAATGTTGGAGTAATGGTCATTAAATAATTTACAAAAGTAAATAAATAATATTTCATTTGATTGAAAAAAATTTCAACAGACCGAAAGTCTATAATTTTATTATCAATTACCAATACTTCTCTTTCTTAACCCTTAAGTGACCGACAACGTACCTGGGTACCTATTACGTTTGGAAACTGGATTTTTTGCAGAAGTTAATAAGCTTCATACTTGAAACTTTTTTAAAGCTCCTAAATTGTAATACTTTATTAATTTTCACAGCTTTAAGAAGAATTAATACATGCATATAGACGTAGCATGTCGCCTTTTTTCTAACACCCTTAACTGTCCGACAAGGTTCCCGGATGCCTTTAGGCATTTATACCAAAAAATTCTAGTGTCATGTATGTATTATTTCTCTGTTTTATTACAAATTATATTGCAAAAGATTAACAAAAATAAATTTACACGCATGAATTTCAAATTAGTGTGCGAGAATTACTATAAATTTTTGATGTACCTGGATTTAAGACGTTTCAGAGTCCTTTCAGGGTATAATCTCTATTGGAGTTCAAGTGATTTTTAGCACGCTACTTTAGTTCTCGATAACTAATTAAGAGCTAAGATCTTTTATGAATTGTCTACGGCGGTCTGTGAAAGTGAATTGTGCTGTGTTTCATACATGGTCACGCCAGATTATTTTGCTTATATCTTCAAAACCTTTGTCTCGATTATTCTCTTTTTCTTACTGAATACAGTAATTCAGTAGCACCATATATGGAGATTTAAGCAAAAAAATCTGGCGTGACTTTAAATTTTTCCTGGCAATGCTCATATTTAAGTACTGTATAATGCCAATGCTACTACTAGAAAATAAGGACAGCGGTCACCATTTGCAAGTATAATAGTCAAAGTGTTTTCTACAGACAGTGAAGAACGCATGGTAGACATCATTATTACGGCTTTTTTCTTTTTTGGTACTTAAATTCGAAATTTGTGAAAAGTAATTTGCCTGAAATATACATTTACTTTTCTAACTGTTCAATAAGCGTTAGATTCCAAGCGTTAGGCACCTGCCTTTATGGGTTATTTTACTTTCATTTTGAAGTGTAAAATTTATATTTTAAGAATTTTTTTTGGAAATAAAAGAAAAAATATCCAATAATTTTGCAAAAAAAAAATTTGTTGGCCTATTTTGGTCAAAGTTAGGTACCTGCATTTAATTTAAAATAAAATCAGCAATAGTCAACCGATTATAGCTTATTTTGTTCTTAACAATTTAAGCTTGAATTTAAGTGCTTAAACATTGACTTAACACAAAAATTGCTTTAATTTTGCGTGAAAATTTTTTTTTCGCAACTAAGTTACGAATAACTCTGAAACTGTTGTAAATACAAAAAAGTTTTATTCGGTTGATTTATAGGAAGCTTTGTTCCTAAACATTTGGTGATAATTGCATTAAAATCGATCTAGTCGTTTTCAAGTTATGTATTGACATAACTACCATATTATGGGCGAAAAATTTACCACGCCCATAAAAAAAGATTTGAGCCCGATGGAAAAAATCTGAAAACGGATTTGACTTCAGCGTATCAAAATCATTATATTCCATATAGTTTTATTTAACTTTTGCTGTAGACCAGTGTAATTATTGGTTATAATAGCTCTACCATAGTTTTTTTAGAAACTAGCAAAATACTAAACCTTTCCTCCTTCTATTTTTATCTTAAGTTTGCTTTCTATTAGTTTTTCAGTATACAGATATCCGTATAAGTGCTCTATCTATAGTCTACATTTCCGGGATCGTAACTTGGGCGTAAATTAGCATTTAACACAACCTAAATATCACGAAAAACTGCAGTTTTATCGGATTTGAAACGTGATGAACAAGTTTCATAATTATCGTATTAATAGCTATAATAAGTGCTCTCTATTTGACTTATAAACACTAGCATATATTGAAATACCAGCAAATGAATTTAGTTTATCTGCTCCGAAAATCCTAAATATATAGTTCTTATCGGCTACGTTTTTTAATAGCTCATTTTGTAATTTTAATTGCAATTTTTCAAAAAAAGTTTTTTTTCGCAAAATGTGTATTTTCTGTTAGATTTGTATGACAAGGTACCCGGCTACCTTGTAGGTCGCATTAGTGTTAATATTTCTGTATAAAGCCCACAATAAATTCTTGTGTCGATATATACCATTCGCTGAACGTAGTTACAGGAAAGATTCAAGAAGTTATTTATTTTAAATATTTAAATAATTTTCTTTAATTTGGGATTTATTTTTAAAATTATTCATATCTTTAAGTACTTCAGGAATACGTAGTAGTTAAAAATCTAGAGATTAAAGTTTGCACTTCAACTATAAGAGAATGATTTGATTTTTTTTTATGGTTGGACGAAACAAAAATAAGTTTGTTGCCTCATTTGCTCATTTAAATAGAATTTATAAATAACTTTTAAATTTGTAGACAGATTTTAAGTACCTGATCAGAAAAAAAAAAATCAAGAACTACTTAACAGCATTAAAACGTCTAAAAAAGCGGCAAAAATACCAAATTTGCCATTAGTCGGCACTAATTTTTCAGTTTTCGATATATGATATTTTAGTACAGGAAATAATAAATCGAGATTGATTTCAAACTGTTACTTATTAGAAACAAATGTTCCACATTTCTATATGTTATACATTCGTTCAATAAGATCAAGCAGGCACGAAAGATAAATTCATATCAGAAAATTCTGAATATAATTTGTGTATAATTCAGTTTTGTGTGTTGGTTAGATGTTAAAGCTAAAAACGAAAAAAAGAGGTCACAAGAGAATATATTATATGGAATTATTGGCTTCTGAAAGCTAGCCTCTAAAGCTTAAGTCTATAACTGGTATTTAAAAATGTGTCAGCTTTTACCATGGACCGATCACATAATGAGTATACTCTCAAGCCGTCCAATTACAGTTCGAACATAGCATGTAATTGAAGCCGTCAAATCACAAACTCTGTGTTGTCCTTTTCGGAAACAGAAAGCTATAATACGTAAAATTAATATCACGCAAAAGATAATGAGTCGAATCATTGAAATGGACTTGAATTTGGGGAATTAAGACGTAATACCGGACACTTGCAAAAAAATCACGACGTCTTTTGGAGAAAAACTTTGTTTACTGATGACAAATGTTTATCGACCTAAAGAAGTACAATAAACGAAATGACAAGATGTAAGCACAGTAGTATAGAGAAGTATCTGAACTCACCCTACGTGTCGAAAAAGTAATCCAGTTTACCATGAGGTCGTCGACTTGCATTTCTGTGCACAAGGGGTCAAATCATCAGTCAAAGTTTACCAGAAATCCGTTTTGTAAGCGGTTATGAAGCCACTTAATGGATTTTGCAACAGGATTTTGAGACTGCCCATATGGCTAAAATGATGGATATACGGCTCAAAAATTTGCCATCAAATTTACCCTTTTAGTAGTCATGTTTAACTACAAAATAAAGCCCAACATTAATTTTTTTTAAGACTTCATTGGCTCATGATGAGACCCGATTTTAACACGGCTGACGTGGTTGAGATCTCAACGTTAACAAAACTAGTAGTGAAAGCCACTGTCGACTATAGGAACAAGTCATTTTCAGTGCTGTTCTAGTAGTCGCCACTCTAAAGCTGACTACTGAAACATTTACAAATTTTTAGTTCCTATTACCGGCATCGCATAAAATTAGAGAAAAATATTTTTTTTTCAGATCTTTAACTTTTATAGCCATATTTCAACAGTGTTCTACCTTTAAAAAAAATTCCGATTGAAAATTGGTTATTTTAAAGTAATTATTGACAATCTGAATTCGGCTTCTCACTAATTTTTTTTGTTAAGAAAACAAGCATTTTCGTGAAAACAGAAAGACAGTCACTAATTAGAAGAAAATATTGTCAAAAATACATATCTAAGCTCAAATTATTTTTTACATACAGAAAGCTCAGAATATTTATAAATTTCATTTAGTTTTATTTTAATACATAATTACTTTTATTCTTAGTTATTTAAGTATAAATACAAAAATTGCCGACTATTGGTACATGCCGACCTTAGGTGCACTTACCCTACTCAACCGTTTACGATTATAATGTAGAAAAAGTATTTTTAAATTTTCTGCGTTAATAAGCTAATATTTATTTTTAAGCATACTATACAACCTTTAAAAACAGTCGTTAATGCTAGGCAAAGTACCGCTACAGTATTTCCAAGCTGACCACGCTTTCCAGCCTTGTTTGGCTTTAATCTTGCGAGCACAGGTTACTGAAGCATTGATACTTACTTTGCATCCATTGCGGAATGATGGGCCATAATTAGCTTGACACCAATATAAGTTGTTTATTTGGAAAATACCATAACCGCGGGAGCCATTAGAATTGGCGTGTCCAATTAAATGAGTGTGAAAAGACGATTCATGTTCAGCAAGGCAAGTCCATTGAGATAATTCAGATTTTGGTACACCTAAAGCAAACATTTCTTTGGCCAAGGAACAGCGTGTAAAAGTCGTGCCAACTGCAGTAGCAGTTAGAGCCGAAAAAACAGCAACGAAGGTAAACAAGTAGTTCATGTAGAAATGTTATTTCATTGTAACTCTCAACGTAATGAACTGATGTTTTCTTATAAAAACCTTATTAGTTAATATAGCCTCAGAGAGTTCTTAGCTAATTACTTGTTATAAAATTAAAATATTTCATAAGACCTATTAATCATGCGCTCTCATGATTAATAGTAGTTAAAAATACATTGCCGTTTATTACACACAATCACTATGAAGGGGATATTTTAATGGCTGTAAGCAATATCGAAAGAATAAGTAGAGTTCATTAAACCCTCTCAGACGATTAAAATTATTTTTATGATTCTCTATGTAGGTATTTATTCAAAATTAAAAATAAAAAACAAAGTCGAAACATCTCCCCGACGGGGAATTGAACCCCGGTCTCCCGCGTGACAGGCGGGGATACTAACCACTATACTATCGAGGACGTTGAAGACATTTTGACAAAAATCGTACTTGAGTTGTTTTAGTTTATAATTCATAAAATGAATACAAATGTACTTTCCGTTCCGAGAAAGGTGGTCAAAATCATAAGTTCTAAATTTATGCCTGATGGTGAAAAAAGACCACAAATAGTTGCCTGCTTTTAAAAATTCTTTTACAAAATGTGTTGAAAAATTTTACATATTTGGCTTTGATGCAGTACTTCACATACAAATTACAATTTACAATTAAAATTTTTTATCTCCATTATCCATTCCTTTTGGGAATATAGAGCTTTTACAAGAAAATTTATTCTTTCATTACATAAAGTTTTAATTTCATCAAACAATTTATTTTGTGCCTTAAGCTCTTGTAAGACTTTTCTGAGCCAGGTGCTCTTTGGGTGACCTATGCAGCGGCTACCTTCGGGGTTTCATTCCACTGTTGTTCTTGCAATGCATTAAATTGGTTTTAGTATTATGGCTCTTCCTATGTTATGTTGGCTCTTTCTATGTTATTTTTTCTCTTGAGACCAGCACTTAGGAGATAACCCCTAGATAGAGTAGTGTCTGTGGACGTTATAGTACCGATAGAACAATTAAACACACCACATTGCGACCATGCTTTAATGAATCGATAGAGTTGGCTACCCTACCGTCATTAATAAGAACCTTCGCCCTCTCCTGTACGCCGTCGAGAAGCTCCAAAATAGACTTTGAAGCACCGACCCATATATGAGAGCTGTATTTCAATTTGGTTCTGATATAGGTCTTGTATTTATTAAGGACGATCAGATGGAGTGAAGTAATTCTTGCACCGTCTTAAAAAACCGAGACACTGAATGCTTCTTTCGACACTTGAAATATGTGATCGTTTCAACGAACGTCACAGTGAATTCTCATGCCCAGGGCATTTGATTCGTCAATATATATATATATATATATATATATATATATATATATATATATATATATATATATATATATATATATATATATATATATTTCGCATAGATACAGATGGCAACACACCACCACGTCTGTGTGTCAGAAATCAACATTGGTTCTATTTGCGCGATCCCACTCAGAGATTTTCGACAGGTCGTTTGTAAGCGTGTCGTTCATATTCCGCCTTTTCACCCAAATCTCCAAAAGGCTCGGCTACGATCAAATGGATATGAATGACAAATGTTGCTGCAATCTGCAAAAGATGAAAAGCTATTGGCTTTTCCTATGTTATGTTAACTGCCAGGTCTAAAGGGTGGTTCAACCAAAACGCACGATGTTAATTGTGAATAAAACAAAAAGTTTTCAGAGAATTGTCTTAATATTTTTTATTATGATAGAAGAATCTATGTAATTATGTGTGAAACAAAATATTGGTCGGTCCTTGTGCCGAATTATCTCATCCTTTAGCTCTTGAATTGTTCTTGGCTTATTGAAATTCACTTTATCCCCAAAGAAAGACGTTCAACTGTGTCAAATCACAGGATCGTGGCGGCCAAATTACATCGCCACGAACTGAGATAGCACGTCCATTAAATTTCTCGCGCAATAGAGCCATTCTTTCGTTGGCTTTGTGGCAAGTGGCACCATTCTGTTGCACATATCGCCCAGGTCCATATCCTCAATTTCTGGCCACAAGAAGTCCGTTATCATCTCGCAATAGCGAACACCATTCACGGTAACTACTTAACCGACCTTATTTTCGAACTAACGCGTACAACAGCAAAGTTTTTTCTACAGACCAGGTCTGTAAAAATATGCTCACAATTCTCTCGATTGTAGACACATTTTTTAACGCGCTATTCAATTGTGTACCTATCCATGGTTGAATTTGTCAAACAATAAAACAAATAAATGCCAAATTAAGTTGGGCAAAAAACTTGACTTTAATGTGTGACTCAAAATTAACATTTTTGAGTAGGTTTGTTCAAAATACATATTATCCTACACTTTCGCTTATAAATACTTGTAGTCTCCTTGCTATCTAAAGGGTGGGCAAATTTGAAGTTAGGAAGTAAATTGGCTTAAAAACACATTTTTTTAAAAATTCAGTTTTATTGATACCAATATAAAATAGAAATATGGGAATTATTAATGGAATAAGATATATGTGACAATTTTGTTTGTTTACATAACCGCCTAATTGAAAATAAGCCTCATCACTAAAAAAATAAGCCTCATTATTAAAAAATGAGTTCTTTTCGTTCAGTTTTTTAAACAGCCAATTTTCACAATTAAAATTCTTTGTTCAAGAGTGTAGCATTCCATAGTTAAAATTTTCCAATTTTTTACTGAATAAGTGTCAAGGGTTGACAGCCATTTTACTTCTTAAACTCAAATTTGCCCACCATGTATTATAAATCATGTCTCGCTTCCATACAGCAATATGGATTAACCACAAAGATTGAAGAAACGTATTTCAGTGTTTTTGGATCTCCACGGTTGTTCAGTCTTCAAGGAGTACTCCTTGCGCTGCTTAGGCTGAGTAACACGTTGTTTTTCACACCTCCATCTACTGAAATAATACACCCTCAATTTATGGTGAAAGTAGGCAACCTTGTTTCACTCTAGCGTTTGTCATATTAAATTCAATGGTCATAACATTACATTAAGTTTACAAATTTTGCTGCCACAACTTTTGCTCTTAAGACATCCCATATAGAACTGCGTTTTAACGAGTTGAATGATTTCCTTAAGTCGACGAATACTAAGTAGAGTGGTGTACGCCATTCTACCAATTGCTCTATTATTATACGAAAGATATTAGCTTGTCTGTTTTTTAATCCCGTAATTTCTAAGCTAATTTTAATGCAATTCGAATTGAACACAATTACTACTACTAATTATTTTCACTTTCTGTAACAAAAGTTAATGGATCTATATGAACCATTTATGGTTCAATGAATTCAATTTATGTATTTTTCTACACCATTTCATAATCAATTTTATTTTATTTAAATGTATTTAAAAACACTAAATAAAATATAATAAAAATAAATTTTAGTTGGTCTGCAAAAGACCAGATCAACTGGTTGTAATGTAAATTGAAGACTAAATAGCACTTTCAACTAATTACTCTATACAGATAGTGCAGTAATACAGCAACATTATAAAACAAAATGTGGCAGGTTGTCACTGCTGCAACTCTGGATAACAGCTTAAGACTCACCTACAAACATAGTGTTTGGAAAAAAGGAGACTTCAACCTGTTTCTGTGATGTTTACTTATGACGATTTATTGTGTGACCAGTAGTCAGCCGCAACAGTCATAGCAGACGCTGTAGTGCCTGTTGCACAAACTTTGATAAATTGATTCATTCATTTGGTTTTAGGTAAAAAAAAGTAAAAATGTAATATTGTGACGAATAATATTGTTGTTGTTTGACATGTTGCAATATTGTTTATCAAAAAAAAAAAAAAAAAAAACGCCTATTTTGCGTCTTTCCTTTGACAAAATGTCTTGTTGTTTTCAATTTCTTCATCACTACATATCATTTAAGTAATGTCTGCAACACAATATCCACCAAATTGAGTAAATTTCACTTTTCATCTCGAATTGGTGATGTCTTATATGAGATTTATGTCGAAATACATACTTATAAATTTGCAACATCAGACGAATAATAATAATAATGAAAAATAATGTAGTAAGTGACAACAGCACTA
The DNA here is from genome assembly GCA_023159175.1 of Wohlfahrtia magnifica. Taxonomy (NCBI): domain Eukaryota; kingdom Metazoa; phylum Arthropoda; class Insecta; order Diptera; family Sarcophagidae; genus Wohlfahrtia; species Wohlfahrtia magnifica. Next base: position 689,922 of record JAKWBJ010000033.1, on the reverse strand, counting down.
TATAGCAGGTTTATATATGTATATGCATATGTTGCATTATATATGTATGTGGAACATTCAAATGTGTTGCTGTTATTAACGTACTCGCATATCACCTTGTTAATGTACATGCAACAGGGTTTTTAGGTAATACTCGCATACTCTCATCTTTCCCCCAACATTATTTCTTTAATGGAATAGCCAATAAAAAATTTAAATTATTTTGTGAAATATTTCAAAATAATTTTATCATTTCCCTTATTTGGCCCATAGAAAAATACCGCTGCAATAATACATTTTTTATACAAAATAAAATTTCTGAAATATTAGAGGGGTTTTTGCCTCGGAACAATTTATTTTTTTTTTTTTTATTGATGTTTTAACAACATTGCTGTTTATTGTTTTATTGTCAAAGAAGAAAAACATTGTAATTTATTTTGTTGCAAAGAAAAAAAGTGCAAACATTTTAATTTCTCTTTAACACCTTGTCTTTTATGGAGAAATATTTTCCAATTTTTTTATATATAATCCACTATTGTTTCGAAATAAAAACCGTTTTACTAATAATAAATACAAGAGGTCTTAACCATTTAAATCAATAATATTTTAAATAATTACTGTGAAAAATGTGTTAATTTACACAAAAAAAAAATAAAATTTATGAAAAAAAAAACAAAGAACAAATGCGCCCAACGTGGGGCTCGAACCCACGACCCTGAGATTAAGAGTCTCATGCTCTACCGACTGAGCTAGCCGGGCATGCAATAGCCACTAGCCAGATTGGTGAAAACATCTACGAAATAAAGACTATACAATACATGATTCAATGTTCAACTTATGTCCTTTGATATCGTTAAAAAATCCACGAATAATAAAAGCTCTTAAAACATCATGTGCTCTATGCAGGCTATGAGATTTTTGTAATTCAGTTATACATATATTGGCTGTTTTTACACAAACTTAAATCATAATAAAACAAAGAAATGTATTTTTAATATCAATGAAATGGGCTTTGTTGGATAGAAAATTTTATGACATTAATGTTTAAATATGATTTCGGCCAAGTGGCAGTCACGTACTAGCGCAATCAACACCAATTTTCAAAACTTTCTGCAGCATATTCGCCAATAACTCTTCGAATGTTGATTTCCAGGTCTTTGATATATCGATGTCGACAAGTGACTTTACGTAACCCCAAAGAAAATAATCTAATGGGGTTAAATTACAATATCATGGTGCCCAATTTATTGATCCATAATGCGATATAACTCTATCACCGAAAGTTTCTTTGAGCAAATCAATTTTAGTGTGCGCTGTGTGGCTTGTTGGAACCACATGTCAGCAAGATTAATGCCAGATAATTAAGGTACGATAAAATGTCTAATCATGTCACTACATATACCTATACACCATTGACAATACCATTCTGACCTTTAGTGTTTTTGAAGACATATGGACTAAACAATAATATTCTGTCGATGTAATGGTGTTTCTTTAAAAGCTTGTGAATTATTCTGCTTATTTACCCATTTAACACATTGTATGCGGGCACATTTCGCGGCGGAATTGTGCCGGGCACATGGGTTTTGTACATAGAATAGAATGGCTAAAAATATGTTTACCGGCCTACAACTTATTTATCTAAAAGCGATACAAAGAAATTATGCCTTTACACTACCCCGTACTAGTACGTAACTCACGCTCAAGTATCAATCGTCAGAAAACGTACTAGTATATGTCTCGCATATAATGTGTTAACAAAAAATTGGCTTCATTAGAGAACAAAATTTTGAAGAACAGTACCATTATTTTGAAAAAAATTCAATAATTTGCAAACGTTGCTACGTTGTAAGTTCATTCATAATGAAATGTCAAACCAAACTAAACAAAAATCATCAGCTGTTAAATCGGTTGTCGAATAATGCAGTATTGCCAACTCAAAGTTATAAACCTCTAAAAAAACAGCCGATATATACATACAGTGGTGGGAGAAATAATGAAACATATTTTTTTAGTAAATGTCATAAAATTTGAAGTATGTTATTGATGGTTTATTCAATAAAAAGTATCTATCCTCCGCAAACAGAATATAAGCATGGAGTATGCCTAGCAACACCTGCATCTTAATAAGTAGAACAACGTGTTATGGTCTGACGAAAAGAAAATTAATTTACTAGTGTATCTCGCTTATTTCTTCCACCACTGTGGATATGAAAAAGTAGCTTAAGTCGCTAAAGTTTTCCTTACTTAACGACATAGATTTATCATGTTAAGAGACAATTAAACCAAATACACTTCTACTGAAAAAACTCTAGTTGTATTTGATGTTCCCTTCTTCTTATATTGCCTTTTATCATATAAATCTGTTTCGGTAAGTAGGAAAATTATCTCTATCTTCTTCGATCATTAGCAAGAGTCTTGACTTCATTCCAAGTCTGTTTTTACAGATCGAATAAATCTTCTTCGTGTTATACCTGGCTTTGTGAATTAAGTTGCAAAGTGGCTTTGATAATATTGCCTTCCATTTGCGATTCTTAAGGTAGTTCTCTATTATCCTATTGTTTGTTAGAACTAAAAGTTCATCTGTCGATATGTTGTTGGGCCCCATAAATGCGGAGTATACGTCTCTAACATCTGTTAACGAATGTTAGGTTTTTTTTACTTTAGTATTCGTAGTGTTTTATGTTGTGAATCCATACAGTAAACGCGGCTTGGCCTAGCAGCTGATACTGTTTTATTTTCATACCTTGTGTAGAGCTTTGAAGGCAAAATTTGCTCTTTTTATACGGGTCTTTATGTCATCTTTAAAGCCGCTGCCAACGATATTTTGCTCCAAGGTAGCAAAAGAAACCACATTGCCGATCTGCATGCCTTTAAGTGAAAACGGTAATGTTCAATACTCAAAGAATACTTCGGTCAAAGAATACTTCGGTTGCTTTTCAGAGCTCTCAGTCGACTAATCCATAGAGACACATTTATTATGACCAAATCTAAATCCCTCTCTCTTTCATTTAATTATCGTTTAACTTCAGCTCTGTTCTACAGTGCACATGGCCAAATAAGCACTCCCTTGCATGAGAACTATCTACTCCGTATATGTATGTATACAACCGAACCAAAATGAATAGATAATAACTAATCCACAACAATATAATTCAGTTCTGTGACAAATCTTGATGAAAGCAAACATATCTCGCTTTGTGAATTAAAGGCCATGACTGTCTATCTATCCTACAAAGTTATGCGATTATCTCTTATAAAAATCTGATAAATTTCTGTCATACATAAGAAAATCGAAACAAAATGTGTGATAGAATGCCACACTATCATGCAAAAACATATGATTCACCAAAAGCAACTCTGATCAACAGAAAATACTATTTTCAAAAGATTATCAAATCGGACACACTTGTCAAAAAATTTGTTACACAAATGCACTTTTTGTCCGCATCTCATACTTTCTAAACACACATAAAATTTTTGACATGTCGAACGACTAAATCTTATGGTGAGTTATAACCTTAAGTAGCTTTTATGTGGCCTAAGAATGAATCCTATATCTTTTAAAGATAATTGCTTTTAGCCATCATACAGAAAGGTCAGTTATATCTATTTTGGAAAGGTAATACAGTTAAATCAAGTCGAAAATGTACTCCAAATACAGTTAATATTGTCTTATAAGCTACCCTATTTAGTTAGGTAGGTAGAAGTGGCTGCTCCGAAAAGGGGCACACAAAGGCCTGTTGCGATACCACAGTGGATAATCATCCCATACATGCGGATCATCCCATATAGCCTACAAATATCCGTATTCGACAGCTCCGTAAGTCTAGTCGCATTGCAGAAGCCCAGGTAACTCTTTCTTCTACAACATAGCGCATTTGCATAGTAGTTGAAGGATTGTCTCCTCCTCTTCCTTATCTCTGCAACTTGTACAGAAATCGTTGGCCAGGTGACTCAGACCCAGCCTCCTGACATGAGTCCCCATTATACAATGTCTAGTAATGATCCCGACAACTACGCTGAGTGCGCTTCTTTGGAAATTGAGCAGATTATTCGTGCGCCTAATATCCAGCTTTAGCTGGCCATACGGCGTTGACGGAGTTCATTATTTTATTGTAAATCTTGAGCTTACAGGTTTCCAATGGTATTCCCAACGTGGAGAATTCATCAGTGAGTCCAATAGTCGTGCCATATCTTACAAATTATCAGCCCTACAGTTCCCTGGTCACTGTGACCCGGAACCCATATAATATGAATATTATACTGCTCTGCCATCTCATTAAGAGATCTGCGGCAGTCAATAGCCGTTTTTGAGGTCAACTTGTGAGATCCTAGAGCCTTTATAGCAACCTTAAAATCCGAAAGTATGCTAATATATCTCTTGGCAGCCCTTATGACCGATACTTCCACCCGATACTTCAGCCTGAAAGCTACCCTAGCTGCAATAAAAATTTTGGACCAAAATTTTTACCAAAATTTTTATAAGTTTAGTAATTTTAGGAATGCAAGCAGATAGATTTTCTTTATAGCATTTTACCACAGAAACAAATTTAATATCTGACATATTAACTATCTCATCATAGTGTCGTAATGGTTAAAAATCGGTAAAAGAAAAACGCTAGTTGTCGCGCAAACAATCGTTAAATTTCCGTACAATTTTAAAATTGACAATTAATTTTACTCTGACAGTGCCCGCACTATTGTGTAAACCTTAATGACCGACTATAACATGCTACATAAGTTGTTACATTTCTTTTAATAATATTTCTCACTTTGAGTGACATCATACGATGATAAATAATTTTTTTAATCAGATTTTAATTGGCAGCAATAAATTCTAATTATAAGTTTGATTTTACACGTACATGTAATCATTAATTTTAATTACATATCTTGTAAGCAAATCTCTTAGGAGGGTTTCACCTACTTTCAGGTGTCATACAGAATTTAGCACCGCAGTGGCAGTAGTAGTTTTTGTTTCCTTAACAGTTTAACAAGTTAAATTTGCATATGAATGAAATTTAACATTAATTTGTTATAAAAAAAAAAAATACTACAGAACTATAGAATTTCAAAGTAACACCCACTTGTACTGACCAAATGGTTTTAAAATTCATAGAAAGAAATTTACACCAGTTATACAAAGAAAAAAATTCCTTTGCATATGCATAGAATACACTTTGCTTTTTAAGAAAACGATCTTAGAAACGCCGATAATATGATGAGTTTAGAGTGTAATAAAAATAAGTTCATTGTAATATAAAAGTTTTGAAAAGCATCTCAAATTTTCTGCGGCGATAGTCTTTGCTTATCTATTTCGTCTATTATGTCTGACCATGTTTCTGGTATTGTTTGTAAAACACTTTGGCTGTGGTAATAAAAAAACTTAGATGAGAACAAAAAAATGTAATGGAAAATAAAGAAAAACATGTAAAACTCATGTAAATGCATTTTTATGGAACTAATGCTATTGTGTTCTTAGGACTGAAGTTACATCCATCCATACATGGCTTTGGCAGCAGCAGTTGTTTTACAAGTACTATTGCTGCACTTATTTGTAATGAACAGCTTTCATTCAGTTGTCATTGATATTGGCTTAAACGTCAAATGCTTATGCAAGCGTATATTGTTTTTAGTTCCCCTCTTTTCTAAAACCGACTTGAAAGTTTGTTTATTCTCATATTATGACTATTTTCATTCTATTACTCAAAACAAAAAAAACAAAAATCTTTTAAGCATGACTTTAATAAAAACTGAAAAACACTAGTCAACAGCACTCTTTTTGTTAGTATCTGTTGTTAAGAATACATAGCTAAAGGTTTTTACATTTACAATAGAAACCCCCTCCTGTATTTATTTAGAATTTTTACCATTAAGTACTTTTTTTGCCTGTGTATCAGGGTAAGAGTATATTTTTATATTCCTATAGCAATATTTTCATTATTATTACTTGCGTTGTTTTTTTTTTAGACTTCAGTGAGTTTTGACATGTTGTTAGCTGTCAGTTAAGTTTCTGCATAAAAATGTTCTTTTTGTATCCAGACTACATGTTTAATTTGTTGTTGTTTTTTTTCAATACAATTTAATTCTTGTGAAAAAATAAACCAACCGTAACTTGGTTGGTGGAGACGGGAAAAAATATAACCACCAACAAGGCTCGTGTTAAATTTAAAATGAAAAAAGAACACATATTTTTATGTTCTTTTACAAGTATTTATCTTTAAAACAAATCTATGGGAGATTCTTAGATGTCTGGCTTTTCAAGCAGGATAAATTTTAACAACACTCAGGGTGAATTAATTAAAACTAAAGCATTATATATAGAACAGTTTTTAAATATTTAAAAAGAGAGTTTTATTTTAATATATTTGCCAAAAAAGCCATTGATATTGGATTTAAAAAGCCAATGTTACAGCTAAGAAAATTCGAGTCAAGTTTTAATGGTTCGAAGGACCAAATGTTTTTGATTGTGTAATCCTGAAATCAACGTTCATCATTCTTCCAAAAAACATAATTCAAAACAATGTAGCCATTAAAAACTAATAAGCCTAAGGACTCATCCTCTTAATTATCTTAAAAAACGTAGAAGACAAAATGGTTTCCGAGAAGTAATTGGTACAAGAGAAGCATTATTTTGCATCCATGTACTGCTATCATATTATTATTATATCGACCAGGCACTATTGCAAGACTCTGCGACCCATAGGATTTATTGTGCCACTTGCGGTCTGTAGACCGATTTGCTGCCTTTTTAATGAACACCATCAGATTTTAAACCATAATGATGAATATGTCATCCAATGATACCCTTTGTCCACCCAAAACCTACCAAGAACCCCACATTCACACAATATGTGTTACGCTGTTTAAAATGCCTGTGAGCACAGTCTACAAACATCTGTCACTGCCATCCCCTTCAGATGCGCTCTTAGTCTGCAGTTGTCCATAAGAAACTTCTTAAGGAGTTTCAAGTCCGACCTCCCATAGTTGAGAACATCAGGACTGCTCCCAAATTGCGGACTGATCGCCGCCCTAGAGAGGTGAAGTCTGCTTTGAGCATTCCAGTGCTTTAAGCATCTGGAAATTTCCCAATCCTTAATTAGGTTTAAAATTGCAAGCATTTACAAATATATGCCTTTTTATGTTTCATTGATTATGAAAAAGCATCCGACATAGTCCAGCACGATAAACTCTTCAATGTTTTTCGATCGTTCGCTGTTGATGACGGCCAACTGACATCACCATTTCTGCTAATCAAACGGCCATCAAGCGTTTGACGCAATAAATCGATTGTGGCATGATATATATGTGTCTCCATTGAACGTAATGGTTGCGCTGTCTTCATTTTAAAAAAATATGGGCCAATAATGCCTCCGCTTCACAAGCCACACCAAACAGTCACTCGTCATGCGTGCATTGGTTTCTGTAAGACCACATTTGTGTTTTTTTAGCCCCAAAATACGGCAATTTTGCTTATTAACGTACCCACCAAGATGAAAATTAGCTTCATACGAAAAGATTATTATTATTTATTTATTTTTTTTTTTTTTTTGCAAAATCGACATCATCGTGCTGTTTCTCGTTGGCCCGTCCTGCGAAGCGAAAACGAAGTGGATGATCATGCGGCTTCAACTCTTGAATAAATTGAACTATGTAAGGCGTCATACCGAGATCTTTTCGTAAAATTCGACGTAAAGTGGTGCGTGAAATGTTCAATTTTTGAGAACGATGACGAGTTGATGTTGATCGATTCTCACGCACACTCTCAGCCACAGCTTCGATATTTTCGTGTGTACACATTGTACGAGCACGCCTACGTCTTGGTGCATCAACAATGAAACTAAGTAGTTTCACGAACTTTAGCAATAAACTTGCGTATACTGGACACTGTTGGTACTTCTCTGCGACCAAATTCTGTACTACATTTTCATAGAATTTCCGGCCAATTGTCTTTGTTTTGGAAATAAATTTCCAATAAATTCCAACGTTGCTTAAGCGTATATCGATTCGTTTCGTTCAGTGATGATAATATACCGAATTTTGTGACAGAATAGATTGACATAAGAATTGTAGGATTCGAAATAACCGCTGGTTGCAATTTACACCAATAGATGGCAAACCCGATAGTTAATGGTTAAACAAGTTTTTATTCTTTCGACACTTCTTTTTAATATATACTCAAAAGAATCGGGAAACATTAGAGAACGTAGAGGAATTTATCAAGGTAAATGGCGTAATGACTGACTGCCCTACAGGCCCACAAAATTTAGCCAATACTGTAATACTGAGATGCTAGCAATACACATTGAAACATTGGCACTCTAAAATACGTGAAGCCGAAGAAACAATAACAATAATACCTTTCTCACACTTAACAATACTTTTATAGAAAGAGTGAACAAATTTCAGCTCTTTGGTTGTAAACTACATGAAAATTGGGATGCCTCACAAAATACGATTCTTCACTGCCAAAATTCAATCTGAAACCCAAACTACGCCTCATAAAATGCTATGTATGGTCGGTTCTTCTCTACGGTATGGAAATATGAACCTAAAAAGTGTCTGATATGAACAGATTGGAAGCATTGGAGATGTGGATCTTGCAAAGATTGTTAAAAATGCCATGGACCGCTCATGTTTCTAACGTAGAAGTGCTACAAAAAGTAAATTGAGAAAGGCAATTGCTTATGTGCATTAAACAAAGAAAACCAGCGTATCTGGAACACATAAACTAAAATCCAAAATATGAAATGCTGCAGCTTATACTCCAATGAAAGACCAGTTGTAAAAAGCTGTCTTGGTTCTGAAATATAAGGCAATGGACTGGGTCATCTCTTAGAGATCGGTACTTATTTTCAAATATTGTTAAAAATCTATGATATAATTGATATATGGACCTAACCAAGACTAGTCTAAAACATTTGGAAAGCCCTTCTTTGTATTTATTAGAGTTTCATAAAATATATCATGTTAGTAACAGCTACTTTTTGAAATATGAAATTATCATTAAAATATTTTTCTTTTTTTTTCCCACTCATAAATCAAAGTTATCTTTATGTTTCTGTGACAATTTAACATCGTTTAAAGTAGTAGTCTGTCTCTCTTTTAAGAAAATGACAATTTTTTTTATTATTATTATTATTATTTTTTTTTTTTTTTTGTTAAAATTTTTAAAGTTTATGACTTTCTTAAGTTTAAACATATTTAATGTATAGCAATTCTTCTTTTCACCAAAATTAACATACAAAAGACTTTCTTAATTGTTTTATCGCATTTGATAAATCAGTTTAAGAGTGAGAAAAAAATTATGCCAAGAAAATCGTCTAACATTTAGCTTATCTGTCCCATACCAGAGGATTTTTATTTTTAATGAAGTAAATAATAAGAAAAATACGACGAGAAATTTTTAAGCGAAACAACAGCAAGACATTGGCAAAATGTCACTTTTCTGTCATGCAGTGGTTGCTGTCAAAAGTCATTTGTCATTTTTAATGACATTAACAGCAGCCAGTTGAAGTCTCTAACTGTGTGCTTGCACAGAGACTCAAATAAACATTTCCGCTACATTAGAGGCGTTGGAGAGACATGGGCTGAAAAGCATAGCAAGTAATAGAAGTTATCTCTACCAAGATGTTGTTGAGGTACATAGTACTAAAGAAATAAAAGAAAAATAAATACGAGTATTTAGTACAACCAACTAAATTCTTTTTTTTTAATGTAAAAAATCTTTAAGAAAAAATTTTAAAATATGTTCACACTTTTTTTAGTCGTTAAACAAACGCTGGAATAAATTTACATTGTTTAAGTTGAAAAAAAAACTAAAGATTTTAGTTAAAAATGCACAACATTTAAAAGGCCATAAATTAGAAAAAGTAACAAAATACATTAAACATTTTGAAATTCTTTAGAAAAAGTTAAAAGAAAAGTTTATTCTAATGACAAAAATACCATTATGCTTATATGTTTGTATGTATGTATGCATTCTAGACTCAGGAAAAAAATTACACAATTAATGGAATTAATTCTTTATGGGAAAATATTATTTAATTATTATAAATGAATGAAAAAATAAAAACAACAATTTATGTCTCCCTATTTGCCTGAGAACTTCCTGTTAGTCTGTGAGTATTTCTTGTATTCCAGAATATGGAATAGCGTGACCATTACTTAAGGAAATCGTTACTGGCCATGAATAGTCACTTATAGACTACTTAGATTTATTCTATTACTTTGAAGAAAGCCAGGCAACAGGTTGATACAAAAAGTTTTACTTAAAATGTATGTATATTAAGAAAATTACTTGTCTGCTAGATTTGTATAATAATACAGGGTGTGCAGACAATAAGTGTATATTTAATATTTCTTAAAGGCTAACGGCCATATGCAAAAAAAAAATGTAACAAAGCCTGTTAAACCATTGTTAAAAAAAATTCTTTAACGCTGTATGCAAAAAAAAATTTAACTAAGCCTGTTAAACCATTGTTAAAAAAAGTTCTTTAACGCTGTATGCAAAAACGATTATTAGCTAAGAATCAATTTGTTAAACCTACGTTAACTTTAAAATTTTTAAGGTATAAAGCTACCTACTTAAGAGTACATACTTTAAAGTGACATTTATGTTAGAATATTTTTGGCGTCAAGAATAATTTAATCAAAAAAAAAAGTAATCTTTTAATTACTGCTAAAATTGGCAAAGAATGGCTGTTGCAACAGAAATTTTAGGTAAATTATTGATCACCGTAAAGCCCAAATTACAATCCAATGGTGAATTATTTGACAATAGTAAAAAAACGCCTGGAAAATATAATTGGACTTCGTGGAAAATGTTGAAGCTTTGGCAACGAATATAATATGAATGGGACCAGATTTATCTTACGTTTTTGGGTAATATTGTAGAGAATATTTCAAAATTCTTTAAAACCGCCACAAAAAAGGAGTTCTAAGAATAGTGTTAAAAAACATAAGTTCCTATCTATTTAAGCGAAAAGTGCAAAACTAAGTGCATGCAGATTCTTTTACATCATTGCCTTTCTCCCATTTCAGTGTTCGAATATCATTTTTTTTTTTTTTTTTTTTTTTTTTTTTTTTTTGTTACAAGACTCAATAATGAATAAAAGTGTGAAGATTTGTTTTATTTAAATGAGTATTTAAGTTTTTATAGAAACTTTTCTGTTCAACTTTAAAACATGCACTTGGTCTTGAACCCCACTGTATGTACATATATTTTTTTCACCCACTTTAGCATCCTCGGCATTATTTTCAAACCTTTTCTTTTAAAACGAATTATTTTCTAGCAAATTTATTCATTTAAAAACATTTTTCCTTTAGTAATGTACAAAAAATCAAAACAAATACACAAAGCTCGTTATTCGGGTATTTATTATCACCAATAAAATTAATTGTTTTAATTTTTTAAATAAAGTTTTTTAATATAAAGTTTTTGCATACGTCTTTTTAACAAATGTTTGTTAAGCTTAAAGTGTGTGGTAACTAACGTACACTTCAGGTCTACTTTTAGATTTTTTTTGCATATGGCCGTAAGAATGTATTGGCAATACTAGGAAAAATCATATTTCAATCATGGAATCGATTTCAGGTCAGTTCAGAGTAAATTTATCTTTATCAAAGAACATCCTTATGATACAAATTCTATTTTTATGCCAAGATTTTACCGCTTTTATACATACATATGTATATGTACACTATTGGACAAAATAAAGTGCAAAATAACTTTGTTATCTTTCATCAGAGAAAAAAAGATTCAAAATTAATTGAATTTATTAATTTTGTTTATTTTTCAATATAAAAAACATAACTTATACATGTTTTTTATATTTTTTTAGAAAAACAACATACATTAAAATATAAATTATTGGATGATAACCGTAGAAATATGAAGGAATATTATAACAACCAGTATATCGGTACTTAGTAGCTCCCCCTTATTAACTTACAACTCTGAAAGCCTTTTAGTCTTCGGCGAATTTACCAAAAAATTAACATTTCTTCGGACATTTCCCCAAGACATCATAATGAAGTCGTTGCCGAAAACTTTTAGGAATCTGTGTAAAAGACTTGGAAAATGAAATGAAAGTCAAAGAATTGCCCAAAAATTAGAAAACATCCATATCAGGAGTAAAAACAGTTTTCGAACTGCTCAGGATTCTAGAATCAAATGAAGTTTAAAAAATATTTCAAGACAGCAAAGCGTTAAGATGAACGCATAATAATCCTAGCCAAAATAAAAGAACTATTTTCTTCTCCTAGATTGACCAAGGAAGAATTAGATTTAAATGTTTTATCTTGGACAACATGGAGAAGGCTTAGTCAGAGTTGTCTAAAAAGTTTTTACAAAAAGAAAAAACCATTACTACGAAACGCAAATACAAGAAAGCCTTTGGCATTTGCCAAATATATGTTACTGTACCAGAATCATATTGAAAACGAGTGTGGTCAGATAAATCAAAATATAAACTAAAACAATCCAAAACGGATAAGAGTATGTTGTGAACCTCCACAATAACTTATATCTAAATATATTGCACATACAATAAAACTTTGTGGCTGCTTCTGTTTCTCTGGAGTGATTCGAATAGTCAGTTTCGACCCAAAAATGACTAGTGACCATTGCGTTAACAATAATGCATAGCAATGGGCTTGGGGTACTTTATCTTTCAACAAGGGAATGGTTCCAAACATACGAGCAAGGTCGCAAAGAATTATTTTCAATTAAAATATACCAAAATACTTGAAATACCGGCTCAGAACACCGATCGAAACTCAATGGAAGACCTGTGGACCATATTAGATGACAAAATTCCAATGGAATATCGGACTAACATTAAACATTTCGGAAAGAAATGCCAGCCGAATGGAGAAAGATTCCTATACAAAATTTGTAAAACTTGATTTGAAGTATACCTAAAAGACTTTTGGCCAAAAAAAGGAGAACTACTAAGTTCTGATTATTATACTATCCCTTCATATTTCTGCGATCCTCATCCAATATTTTGAATTTGCACTTTATTTTGTCCAACCGTTGGCAAGGAGCATTTTAGTTTATGTTGTTTTGCTGAAAAAGTTTAATTAAAACATATAAGTTTTTATGTTCTTTTATATCCAAATTCAATAATATTCAAAATACAAAAAAGTCATTTTGCACTTTATTTTGTCCAGTAGTGTATGTATTATATAATATAACACCCTTTTACGCTTAACCCTCTTCATTTAACTGATGACGATCGCCACGTCATGTTACTTGTTAGATTCTCAGGAAAAAGCACCTACATGAAAAGGAAATTATATTTAAGTGCACCGAAACGTAAAGATACAAATGATACGAGTACTTGTAACTTGTAAATAAAAATAATAATAAAAACATATTCTCCGGCATACACAAAAAGGCATCATAATATCTCTGGAACAACTTTTAAAATATTGGAATAAAAAATCGCATAATGACAAAAAATAGAAGAAAAACATGGCAAACATTTTCGTAGTGGATACTAAAAATTCTAGTATAGAAAAGTACTTTTTATATTACTGTAGTAAAAAGTAAAAGAAAATTGCATACAATGTAATTATAGCTAAGAATTTCCAAGTAAAAGGCTTATTAAATTGTGAACTTGAGTTAAGTGAACCAAAATATTCGTATAAGTGCTTAAAAACGCCTCCAAGAGGAGAATATAATTATGGAAACTAATTATTCCAATAATTATAGTTAAATTGAATGTATATCGATCAGCCGGTATCCTCCCATATGGTCTAGTGGCTAGGATATCTGGCTTTCACCCAGAAGGCCCGGGTTCGATTCCCGGTATGGGAATTCATTAGTAATGACATATTTTTATTATTATCTTCTTAATGCTTGTTCTTGGTAAATATTTTATAAACATTATATTGCCTCGTTCGCACAACGTCCTCGATAGTATAGTGGTTAGTATCCCCGCCTGTCACGCGGGAGACCGGGGTTCAATTCCCCGTCGGGGAGATTTTCAACTTTTTTTTACTTCAATTATTTTTAATGCGTTTCCTTTGTTTTCTCTTTTTTTAACAGAAACGTAAAACGGTAGCTCTGTTTTATTATAATTTATTCACACAATTATTAAAAAGAGGGGTGCACATGCATATAAAGTCAATGAATACAGCTCTTCCATAAATATCAGAGTTTCTCAAATATCAAAAACTTCAAGCAACTCAATGAAATAAATTGTCTATTGTGTTTGAGTATTGCTGCCTTAAATGCCAGCAATCGATAGAGTTGCAGCGGTTCGTTGGTTGCTTGCTGTTGGTTTAATGAATGTGATTCAATGCCACCTTCACTGCCTTTAGCTGTCACTACTCAATTAATCATACGGATTAGACTTTTTTCTTTTTTGCAGTGTTTATCTCTTTTTCTTTGAAAGATCAATGGATAAAATACAAAATAACTATAATTTTTGTTTTTGTGGATGTTAAAGGAAAAAATAAAGACACCAATGTTAACATTTGCGTTAAAAATTCAACAACTAAAGGTCAAAGACGAATTATAATTGAGTGGATAATTTAGTTGAAACGGTGGTACATATTTTGAAAGCAATGTTATTATTAATAGTCCAATAAATTTAAAAATATCATCATTAGCGATACGTATATTGCAAGGTAAAGAAAACTATACTGTGAACCAATAAATTCGGGTCTTAATGCTGCAGGTAAAACCTACAATAAAAATTTATTACAATTGATTTTTATTCAATAATTCGGATGTCATAATCTATGATATAGCCAGTTAAAGCATCTAAACCATTGAAGTCATTTTGTTTGGCACTTACGAGTATTCATATCATTCACATAGATGGCGTTACTAGAATTTTGTTCATATGGTTTTAATTTAGTATTAACCTTCAAACAAATTGTGTATAAATTTGACAGCAATCTGATTATTTATTCGTGAGTTTGATGAAAAAAAAATACAGTGGAAACCAAGCAATGGCTTCATAAATATTATCCGAACTCTGCTTCATGGAAAAGTGCTTTACTGAATTTAAACGTGGTCGTACCAGCACAAAATAAGCAGAGCGCAGTGGACGCTCAAATAAGGCTGTTATTCCAGAAAACATAAAAATAATCCACAAATTGCTTATGAACGATCGCAAATTGAAAGTGCAAAAACTAGGTGACATTTTAAAGATCATTTTATACGAACATTTGGGTATACGAAATTCACAGAGCTTTCGACGACGGCAAAATTGAATGAATTGAGCTTCGAATTGCTAACCCACCTACCGTATTATCCAGATTTACCCCCAAGCGATTTTTCCTGCTTTCAGATCTCAAGAGAATGCTTGCCGGAAAGAAATTTAAGTCCAATGATGAAGTAATCGTTGAAACTGTAGCCTATTTTGACGTGAAAGGGAAATTGTGCTATAAAAGTGGTATCGAAAAGTTGAAAAATCGCTATACTCGTTGTATCGCCTCCGAAGGCAACTATGTTGAATAATAAAATCGAGTTTTGTCAAAATTTTGTTTTTTTCTTCCTTAGCCTACAGACTTATTGAGTGACCTATTAGATAGGGTAAATTTTTAAGCCCGCTAAATATATAAATTATAAAAAATAGGACCCAAAATTACATTTTATTCCACAAAAGTTCACAAAGATTAGTCAATCACATATGGCCACAGTCTCCATACTGGACTTTCAATTTTGGAGCGCTTTTTCAAGTATTGCTGGCCCTACAGGAAATAATTGAAAGGTTTCAAATCACACGACCTTGGGGCCTATTGATAGGTCCTTTTCTCGAAATCAACTTATCGCCAAATGGTTTTTTTAATAATGCTATTATTGCGGTCGCTATATGGCACATAGCTTCACTACATTGCAACTACATCTAACCCGGAATATTGTTATCCATATTTTAAGAAAATCATTGATCATGGTACGGTAAAGACCTCCATTAGCCGTGACCAATGATACCACCAGCGTGTAAACCGCACTGAATGGTGAACTTTTCTAGTTGTAATTGAGTCTGGATGGTCGGTTGTGAATTGGGTTTTCTTCATATGTGACAATTTTGTTTATTCACAAACCGATTAAGCCAACACTGGATACAATTTTGTTGTCTATAAGCTGCGAGAATTGATGACTGATGTTAACAGTAAATCTGAATACTTCAGTAGCGTTGTTAAGCGTCAATGTATTTATGATTATTTCCAGAGTATACCGATCAGAAGTGAGCGCAGTATGACACTTCTTTTAACAGTTAACCCTTTTGTAAGTTCTAGCGGCCTTAAAAATCATCCTCTGTTTAGTGACATGATGCAAGTTTCTTACTATTTAGCTGTTCTTTGCTGTCGTTTGAAAATTTTCTTTTAAAATCTACTTCAACTTATTTATATTAAATAATAAATATTAAGAAATCAGTAATTCTTACATAAAAATTATTAAACATATTATTCCAATCACATACTATGACTATAATTGCTTTGACTTTTTTTTTCTTTTTTTTAATCAATTTTCCACACAGAAATTCTTAATTCTTCCACACACATGCGGCTATTTTTTGTAATATTTTATTAAGAAATCTTAGAAGAAATATTTTTAAGAAACAAAAAAAATAATGCATTTTTTCCAATAATAAAACAAAATTTAAAATGACATTGTACCACCTGTCAATTAAGCCCAAGACGATGAATTTTATTATGAAAAATTTGAAGAGACGGGGACAAAAGCTTAAGCAAAACAAAACATAAATAATTAAAATGCTAGAAACGCCCTGGTAAAAAAATGTGCAGCAGAAATTAAATTTAAATGTGACGATCATGGCGATGATGATGATGGTGCTTGATTGATAAAGAAAAGAACAAAAGAATTGACCAGGTTTTCAAAAAACTTACATATGTACATATAATATGAATGTCTATGTAAAAAGAATGTATGAATGGATGGTTTTATATCAACGTTCGAACAACACGTTACAAAAGAACCGCAAATAAAAAGAATATGACATGAATACCACAATATGTATGTTTTTCACTATTCAATACAAATGTTTAGTCTTGACGCTAATAGTGGTGGTACGAATGGCTTAATACTGCAATCTGTTTCCATAATAAGCCAACCCATCCATGGCTTTCAGCTATTTTTTATAAATTTTATCTCAAAAAACGTATCAAATGCTTTGATATTGAAAATCTATTCTTTTCTTATTGTAAGTAGTTGTGTTGTGTTGTTGCTTCTCTCTATAAGTTAGTTATCAAATGATTTATAACGATTTGTATTAGAAGCTTTAGGATGAAGCGTCCAAATGGAAATGGTAATTCCGTTAATATGGCAAATATAAATGTGTTAAAAGAAATAACGGTTGTTGTAAAAAAAAACGAAGATAAAAAATAAATAATAAAAAAAGAATAAAAAAGACAAAAAACAATTTTCAACCTCTGACCAGAGAAAGTGAAATGTTTTTCTACTTTATTTTATTTCAAGTAATTTTAACAAAAATATTATTGGCCAGAAGAGTTTAATCAGTTAACGCGTTTACAAGCCTCTTACAAGTTACAAACGTCTTAAAGTAGCAGTAAATTTTCTAATTTAAATTTAAATTCAATTTACCCATATCGTAATTACCTAAAACCGACAGTTGAGTTGACATTGCATGATGATTTCAAGATAAAAGTAAAATTTTCAAATTGAATTTTTTTAACACTTGAGAAAAATGACAAAAAATCTTTAATAAATATTGAGAAAAGGCCTGAAAAACTACTCCCAGCAAAGCGCCTTTTAGAGGTGTGCTCAGAAAGAAAAAAATACAACAACTTCATTATCATTTAAATATTACTTTGTTAGAAAAATATTTGTAAAAACTAGTTTCTTCAATATATTCATGTATCGATGCTCATCCAAGCATCCATGTGCGAAAAACCCACTTATTTTTTGTTTCAACATATTAAGTGTGTGAGTCTGTTTTTTCTAAGCGCCAGGCCTTTAGTTTTCCCCTCGTTATAGCTCTATAAGTGGTTATTAACCTTTTATGTCTGTTTAGTCAATTAGAAAAATTATTAAACTAATCATTATAAAAGAAATGCAAAAACAAACATTTCAAAGTAAATACAAATAATTGTTTAATATGTTGGATAAATTATATAAGAAACTTAGGTAAGTAACTTATATACATACATATTAATATGTATGTAAGCTTATATAAGTATATAAGCTGATCAACTTTTTGTTTTAATTGCTATCGCTATAAAAATCTAATCTTCTTAAAGACCCGTTTTAGAACGAAAATTCTTCTGTAAGTGTGTGAAATACAAGGTTTTTGTGAATTTTATCCTATAAATTTGTGCACTTTAACGTAATACAGCTCAGATTACACATTTGCCGACGCCCGATATAGTTGTAAAACCGTACTATCAGTGCAGTTCTGGGGCATAATTGTGTTGTTTTTAAACAAAACTCCAGCACAAGCTAAGTGTGATTCTTGCGAATATACATTTTTGGGCGCACATTCTTGTAATGCCTCAATAATCGACATAAAATGAGCCAAGCTTAAAAATACTCACTTGATAAAAAAGTTTCCGCAATAACCCCCGTGTGGCGGTCCCATCGTTCCGATTTGAGTCTTTTTTTTTTGTTAAGTTGGTACATCTGTTGTTGATATTCCTGATAAATATATAAATTTGACAGCAATCTGATTATTGATTCGTGAGTTTAGCATTTTGTGTGAAGCAACTTGGGGTATTTTAAGAATAATAGAAAAAAGTAAATTTCCAGTTTTAATAAAGCATCGTACCAGCACAAATGTTGTAGAGAGCAGTGGATGCCCAAATAAGGCTGTTATTCCAGAAAACATCAAAAAAATCCACAAATTTGTTATGAACGATCGCAAATTGAAGGTGCACGAGCTAGCTGGCATTGCAAAGATATCAGATGGTAGTGTTTTTACCATTTTATACGAACATTTGGGTATGCGAAAGCTTTGTCCAAAGTAGTTCCCGCGTGAGCTCACAAATCGATGAAAACGACGGCAAAATTCAATGAATTGGGCTTCGAATTGTTAACCCAACCACCGTATTCTCCAGCTTTAGCCAACAGCGACTTTTCCTGTTTTCAGACCTCAATAAAATACTTGCCGGGAAGAAATTTAAATCCAATAATGAAGTAATCGCTGAAACTGACGCCTACTTTGACAAGAAAGAGAAATCATGCTATAAAAGAGATATCGAAAAATTGGAAAATCGCTGTACTCGTCGTTTCGCCCTCGAAGGCAACTATGTTGAATAATAGCATCGAGTTTTGTCAAAATTTTGTATTTTTTTCTTACTTATCCTATGAACTTATGCTATTTCTATTGATCATGTCAAGAAAATAATTTTAAAAATACATCAAACCACATGAAGAAGCTTGAATTTGTTAAATTTCCCCACTTTTTACAAGCAACGAACCCATTGTTTTACAACTCTGTTTGGGCCAGCTCTGATAGCCTACAGTCAATAAATTTTCTACTTTAACACTTTTTGAAGTCATAAATGTTTAAACTTAATCACCTCTTAAATGCACACCCACATTTTACCAATTGATACCGTAGAAAAAAATTAAACATAAATTTTGCGTGTAAAAAGGAGTTTTTTTTACGCACTAAATTGAAAATGATTTAATAAGGCATTGAAAGAAAATCATTAAATTTAAATGTTTACAATCATTGTCTATTAAAGTTGTAAAAAACATTAAATAAGTAAATATTTTATTGCTTGTAAGAGTTTCCCTAATCATGCATTTTGCTAATTGTTTTTCCTCTTTTATCATTTTCTTTTATTGCAGTGAATTTTCATCCATTTCCCATAGTTATCAAATGGCTCCAAGTGTTTGTCAAACATCACCAAAATTACCGCCACATAATAATACACAATCTGGGATACATGTTGGTGGTGGTGGTGGTGAAGATGGTAATAATGGTCAAAATGGTGTATCATCTATTACACAACGCACTAAGTGTGGCAGTAGCAGTATAAACGGTTCAATGGCTTCTTACAAAATGTCTACAACATCGGACACCAGTTGGTCACAAACACAGTATAGTAAGGTAAGAAAAAAAAAATAAAAAATAAGAAAGAAATTTCCCGTACCGGGAATCGAACCCGGGCCTTCCGGGTGAGAGCCGGATATCCTAACCACTAGACAATACGGGACCTATTCAACGTGGTAACAAATATTCTTTATAAGCAAATACATCTTAGACATTTTACTTCCTACCACTAAATAACAATCATAGAAAACAACCTTGTCTTATAGTAAAATAAATTCACCTTCTTAAGTAAAAAAAGTATTACCAGATTCAAATTCTTTGTAATACAGAAGCAATTGAAGAACAATATTTAATACAAGCAAAATAAAAACACTAGTACACTGGGACGAAATCAAACATGAAATTTGTTGATTTCTAATAGATTAATAGAATAATTCAGAAATATAATTTGCTTACTTGACTTAGTTTATTTTATACAGGTCTATTCAATTTTTTAATTTTAAACTGAGTCAAAATAAGGACAAAGTTTTAATGCAAATCTATATTATTAACCTTCTGATAATATTAGAGACTAAGTTTAAATCTATATAATAAATCTTCCGATGTTTTTCAAAACTTAAAATTATTCCTTTTTTTTAGGAAAATCAACGACCGCCCGTTTACAACCCAGAAGATTATGTAGTTGCCCTAAAAAAATTCGGAAAGAGGCAAAGTGGTCCAAATCCCAAATCAATATATGATGGTTCGGAAGCAACAGAAGAAAATTACAAATCAAGTACACTACCCTTTAAACATTCAGAATACAAGCAAGTTTTATACCTTTTATTTAAATTCTTACATATACGCATAGATTTTAATTATTTTTTTTTTACAAACAGAAGTCCCATTGTGGCACCGGTAGAAAATGAAATGTCTTTGCGGCAATTTGCCACCATAACTGATTTGTTAAGTAAACTAAGAGCC
The DNA here is from genome assembly GCA_023159175.1 of Wohlfahrtia magnifica. Lineage (NCBI taxonomy): Eukaryota > Metazoa > Arthropoda > Insecta > Diptera > Sarcophagidae > Wohlfahrtia > Wohlfahrtia magnifica. The sequence continues at coordinate 668,977 of JAKWBJ010000033.1, read as the reverse complement.
GACTTGAGGGTATCATTTCCAAGTTTTGTTCAAGAATTTGTTGCCTCACCTTCGGATGGCATTAGTTTGCTTCTCGAGGTATTACGCTCTATACAACTGTCACAGGCCGTGAATGCTCCCTTAAAAATGATTAGTAATAATGTCGGAACTATGCCAAGAAATTCACAAAGCTATCAAAGACGTGCTCTATTGGATGAATTGGCTTGCTTGTGAGTATAAGACAAAGAATAGAAATATTTTATATTGAATTTACAATTGTCGTAGACAATGTTTAAATATTTGCTGTTCCCGTTCTTTGGAGGCCACATCACGTTTGGGTACCACGCCTGTAGGTCTGATGCCTTTAGCTTCGTCGGCTACTGGCCAAGGTATAAGGGCACGCATTTTAGCCATGCAATTAATGGCTAATGCTTGCGATAAACATAAATTTGGTCATGGTAATCAAAAATTAGCCATGGCCGGTCATACAGCAGTTTCAGAGGCAATGTCTACATTGCGCTTAAGATGCAGCGAGCCTGTACGTTTTCGCTTACTAATGGGCATGCTTAATAGTGGCGGAGGTTCTGGAGAGCTACAAGCTGTGGGTGTCAAGTAAGTAAACATTTTCACATTCTTCCTCAAAAGCCTTATTAAAAAATTTTTTTACAATGACAAACAGATTTATAAATGCCTTTTTGGAGAGCTCAGAAAATCTGCAGCAACGTTTGTATTTACAAGCTGAACTATTTCAGGCCGGTTTTGATCCAAATAATCTCGCAAAGGTGTGAATCCAATCATTATTATTAATCCGACGAAAATTTAAATTATTTTTCCTTTTTCAATAGACTATTTCTTCTTCTTCGCCTTGGTTGGATGTCTTACGCAATGAATTAAAACGTTTCAACGATATTTACGTAGACGTCGATAAAATGATCAATCAAGCTCGAGAAGCTGATCGTGTACGCAGTCAAATGGTTATTTTAGAACGCCGGGTACAAATACTGCATGAAGAGAAAGCCGTTTTAACTTCCATGGAAAGACGTTTACAGGAACGATGTGCCGAATTACAAAGAGACATTTTCCGTTTACAAGGAGCCCAAAACGAAAATACCTTTAAGTCGCTGGACAAACAAACTGTTTCGCTACCGCGACATATACCACCGGGCAAACAAAATTCTTCGGAACATGAAGATGAGGGTATAAGTAGTTCAGATACCGGCCCTTCACTATCACCAGTGCCCATTTTAGTGTTGCCGCAAAAATCCAACAATATAGACCAACGTCTTGGTAATACTGATGCTACAATAGAAGATGTTATGGAAGAATTGGATAATGTGGTTAATGAAGCTGAAAAACAGATAAGTTCAAATGAATGTAAATTCTCTAAGCTCAGCACAGAGGCCAGGGAAAAAGAGATAATACCAGTAAATATAGTGCCTCAACCACCTAGAAAATCTAGATCCCTGGCCCATTTTGTACAACCTGACAGCTCTGATATGGATGGTTCCGAATATGGCATGTTAATGATGCAAAAACAAATGGCACATAATCAAGATGAAAGAGTGGCAGCTTTAAAGACTTTTTTCGATGAAGCTGATTATATTATACGAGATCACAGTAAATCTTATCATAGAACAATTTTAGATTCACCGGAAATACCAGAACACAACACAAATCAACAAAATGCTTTTAACACACCTAATAACACCACCAGGGAACTTTTAGATGTTATAATGAATGCCCGCCACTGTGAAGATGATCCCACTTTAAAGGCTTTAAGAGATGGAAACGATAATAATAATGAAGATGATCTTTCTCCCAATAAAGCAGTCTTAAATACACAAAATAAGCAGCACAGTTTTGCAGAGGCCACAAATGGTACAGTACCAGCCCAACATTTTAATGGTGTGTTCTTTATGACTGGCATGAATACACCACAAAAATATCCCAAACCAGACTTAACAGCTGCTTTGCAAGCAAAGAGAGTAACAAAGAATGTAGAACGTCTGGAGGCGGTATTTGCCAGTCATAACGAAACATTTAATGAGGCTGGAAGAGGTGAACTCTTACCCTCGAATCGGGAAAAGTCAAAAAGCAATCAACAGATATATTTCGGCAGTAATCCAACTATGCGCATAGGTTCATATACCAGCCAAAACAGTCGACCGGACTTATTAAACACCAATAATGTCAACAGTCGAACCAGATCATATACACAAGGTTCCAAAGTTACCGATATACCATCGGGTTTATACTAAATACTCACTCCAAGAAATATGGAATCTCATTTCAATTTTTTTATATTATATTTAGCATTTATTGATTTATTTAAGTAGAAAAAAGCTTTTGTGCAATATTGAAGAAAAAATTTGCACATGAATGCGTTTTAACTTTTAAGATAATAAATTATTAAAGTATTTCCTTAAATTAATTTATATTAACCATAGTTTTTAAGAAAATGTCTTTTAATAAAAAATTATATTTATATTTTAATTTAGTTTAAAAAACGTTGAAGTTTGTTTTTTTTATTCTAACAAAGTTTAAAATGGTGGTAGATTTTTGATCGTGACTACTTACAAACTTAAGACAGTTATTAATTTTACTCCGCCTAATTTTATTAATTATTTTACCACCTTTTACTTAAAGAAATGAGATAAACTTGATAAAGTTCTACAGTTGAATAAAGAATTTTACAACAAGTTTTTGTATTCCTTTTGTTTTTCTATTTAAACAGCACAGCTTTGTTAAATTTTAAGTTTATTTGTAACACTTTACTAACTTTTCTGTTATGAGTAAAATTTCAGCACAAGTGTTTATTTCCTTTTTATTGCTATTTATGTTTCAGGCAAAAAAAGAAACAAAAAATATATATGTATTTTTTTTTCAAGCAATAAATGCTAAGAGAAAATGTAATACAGAAACAAATTTAAAAATGTTCTTTTATTTCTGCCTAATAAAATTGTATTGCTTCAGGGAATATATTTCTTTTTAGATAGGAGTTAACTTTTTCATTTTATAATAAGTAATATGGCAACATGTTTCTCCATACCACCACAAAAATATGACAATTGTAAGCATTCACCACAGCCATTGTTAATGGTTTTTATTTTTAAATAACTGATCAAAGTGGAGTTACCATACCGTAGACATTGACTTATGATTTAGTAAACATATGTACTTATTTGAAAAATAAGGCAAAAAACTCAATTCGAATATTAATATAAACAAATTTTAATTAATTTAAAAAAATAGACTCCCATTTGAGAAAAGAAGTTAAATTCTCTTTAATATTTGGATTTATGAGGTATATGTTTACTTCATTAGAAACTTTTTTATGAACATAGTTATTACATTTGTATTATATTAACAAGTTAAATAAAATGTAATTACTTTATATTCTTTTCAAACATTACTCGAAATATTCCTTATTTTTAATATTTTTTTCATGTAAAATTCTTTTATTAACCCTAATGAATTTCTTAGAATTCTATAGAATTATTTGTAATCCATAAAGCTGTCAATTAGCTATAAGACAAGGTCGTCGTATATCACACATTCATTCATTTATCTCAGTAAACTACGAAAATCTGGGCCATAAAGTCACTTTAATTAAAACAATCATTTGAAAAATTTTAAATAATAATCAAACAAGCAATTTATGAGATAATCAATGATTTTTTTTTTTTTTTTTTTTTTTTTGTAAATCAATATCAAGCAAATATGAAAAACCATCTTAGGTGTACATACATAAACTAAATATTCGCTTAATTATTGTAAAATGAGCAACTTACGTGTTATATGTAGCACGAGCCAAAGGTAAATTGACATCCTAATCGCTATTATAAAATAAGCAAAAATGTTATAGTCAGTCAAGCCTGACTATATCATACCTATACCATAATATTAAATGAATTAATACTTTTCTTACAGCTAAGAGCGATTACGAAAATAACTTCTAAATTTGAATTTAAACCTAAAATATTTTTTGTTTTAAATTAAAAAAAACTTTATTGAATCTCTACCTACATAAACTGTTTAGACAAATAGACATACGGCCGTACTTATAATGAAAATCTAGCAAATGTTTAGCATAATTTCTAATACACTTACACTGATATCGAGCCATAACCGCCAAAAAGAAAACAGCGCCATGGTTATCGATTTTCCTTGTTTGATAAAAGTCGATAGTGTTCAAACATTCCCACCAGCAAAAAAATGTAATAGGTCTATATTGATGTACCTTTATGACTCTTTACAGCAAAAACAAAAAGTCTTATGTACTACACTAGAACAAAAAATATCAAAAAATCTTCCCCTGTAAAATTTGTTTTCTTCCGCTTACGTCTTTTTAGCGGTTATTTATCGATATGTTTGCTAAGCTCATATCAACAATCTTTAAGCACTGACTAACTCGATTTCTGTCAAATTTGTGTTAGTGTTTGTTGACCTAAACTGCGGAAAAATAGCATAGTGTATTAATAATAGTTATTTTGCTAGACATGTGCTAGGTTTTCATTATAAATACGACCGCCAGTGTCTAAACATTTTTTAAATGTTCTATAATTTTTAATTTAACGAATGTTTTTGTTATCGAGCTAAGTTGCTCTCATTGCGAATACCTACTCAAAAATATATTCATTTTAATTACTTTAGTTGATAATTTGTTTGGATGCTAGGCTATATTTACTCGATAGCGCCTATCAGAAAAATTGTATCACTGGCTAGGTTTTTTTTGTCGCACCATGTTATAAATTTATATAAGTGTACAATTTCAGGTGAAGCATGCGTTTTACGATATTTTTTTATTTTTTGCAATACTGTTTTAGAGAACTGATTTTTTTTTTAATACATATTTTTTTAGTCTAATCAATGATGTGTAATATAATTTTTAATATGATAGATTTCCATTGCTTGTTGAATTAAGCTGTTTAAAATAATGGTGCTGTACGATTTTAAGTGACACTCACTGTATGTAAAATATCGTTAAAATAATAGAGCCTCGTTGACTAAAGCAAACAATAATCCGCATAACTAAAATGAAATAGTGTAGGGTGCTATAATAAGCACAAGTTTATAAATCTCGAGATGAAAATCGTATTTCACAATGTGTCTTAACAATTGATTTTTTCTATTAAAAAGAAAACACATTTCATCTCATGCGCTTCATGATAGCAATAGTTGTCAATCAAGTTTCGATTTTGTAATTAAAACAATCTTGAACTTACACTTACGAAAGTTGTAAAGAAATTAGCAAAACAAAATTAAAGGAGAGTGGAATAAAGGTTATTGATAAAAAAATTCAATGGATAAATTGTCAAAGAACATTTTGACAAAAATATGAATTCAATTTAACAATATGCTACAATTAATCTAATAAAACTACGCAGTTAAATTTAAAATATTCTTACGGTTACACGAATATGTACATACATACAGCATTAGTAGTTAAAATTTTGATAAGGTATCATTGAATTTTCCTAAATTAAAGTTTTTTCCTCTTCTTGTGATTATCTTGGTACCCTACATGAAATCCATTTATAACACCTAACCAACCAATTATTAAAGCAATAAAAGAAAGAAATGGTATAGAAAGAAGCAAAAGACGATAATCAATTTATAAAAAGATCAATAGACTATAAATTGTAATAAAGATTATAAACAATACTTTGTTGGTATAAAATAATAAATAAACAAAACAAAAATAAAAGAAAAATCAACAAAAGAAAGCAAAAATGTGTAAGTATTAGAAAAAATAAACAAGAAAAGTTTATAAAAGTAATAATGACGTTACACAAAATTAAAAAAATATATATGAATGTACGTAAACAATAGGAAAGTATTGTAATTAGTCAATCAAGGTTGGCTATTAGATACTCTACCCTATCTTAAGAAAGTATGGTATTTTTTATTTGAAATAAACTAAAGCAGAAATCAATATTAAATTGACATTCAAATTTGATTTATATTAAATGACAATATGTACTTCAATCCCTTGATCAGTCAGTCAGTAGTTATAACAATCAATCCATAACCCATAAAACTTCGAACGTAATACGAAGCAAATAAAACCGCTCGTTACTTACCGTATCAAATTTCTGTCTTATATTACGGCCCAGGTGTCACCAACCACAATAACAAATTTAATATGCCTCACTAAAGCGATTAGCAAAGATTAAATTAAAAATACATTACCAATAACAATAGTTAAGTGAATGATAAAAAAAAGAAAATCAAAAAAAACTACGAATTCAACAAACAATTCAAACACTTGTACGATGAAACTTTTACAACACAAATGCAAACAGTATTTTAAAAGCAAGCTCCTCGGCCAACAGACACACGGTAAAGCGGCAGCTGCTTTATCAACTCTAGTGAGCTGCCAAAAGTAATAACAGTAACGCAGCAGTACTGTTAGCAGCAATAACTAAAATAAAAGGTTTCTTATATAGATATTCAATTTGTATTGAACTGCAGTTGTTGGAAAGATTGCAAACGGTAAATAACCTGAACGGTGTATCAATAAAAGTCAATAAAAGTTTGAAAGAAATCGTATAAAGTGTATTATATTTTGTTTAAATACAGCCGGTAAAAATTTGTTGTTGCTTAAGATAGAGTCATAAACTATAAAAACATTATTTCTATTTTTCGGTTATCACAACATTCAACCAAAAAAAAAAAAAAAAAAACACTATAAGAGTTTAAATTTTATAAGCAACAATTATTGCTAGTTGGTGTAACGTTTTTATACCAAAATATGTGCATAAATATTTAAAAATTGTATTTTGAAACAAATTATTTTAATTAGTAAAAAATTTAAAAAAGCAAAAAATACGTGTAATAAAACAATTGAGTTATAAATCTTATAAGTAATGGAATATAAAAGATTAATAGTAATATACACCCGTAAAAAGTAATCGTAAAAAGTTACATAAATTATAATTCATACTCTGTTTTTGTACGAATGCTAGCAATAAGGAATTAATGGTTGAATAAGCCAGGCTATATAAATACCCTATAACTGATATATCTATGAAATTAATTATAAATGGTCCGCCAAATAATGTCTTTTTTTTTTTCTTGAAAATACTATAAAAAAAAACTACTGAATATTTTCTCAAATCTTTTTTTATTTGAGAGTACAATCCTTCCGGTTAAGAATGGAAAATAATTTCATTCAAATAGCTGCCTCGGCTGGCCATGCAGTAGCCTACATTTCACCAATGGTTTCACGAATATTGTCCTTTAAAGCGTCAATTGTCTCTGACTTGTTGGCGCAACACTTATCTTTGACGGCACCCCACAAATAATAGTCCAACGGTGTCAAATCGCAGCTCCGAGGTGGCCAAACGACATCAGATCTGTGGCGATCTTCAAAAACAGGGCGCAAGACATTGAGTGTAGCTTCGGCTGTGTGGCACGTAGCGCCGTCCTGTTGAAACCAAATGTTGCTAATATCCTCCTCTTTAATTTTTGTGAACAAAAATTCGTTCAACATGGCACGATAACGATCGCCATTGACTGTAACGGCCACTCTTTGCTCATTTTCGAAGAAAAATGGCCCAATTATGCCTCTGGACCAAAATCCGCACCAAACAGTAACTCGTCTTGGGTGTATCGGCTTTTCAGTGTATGCGTGCGGGTTTTCTGTGCCCCAAATGCGACAATTTTGCTTGTTTACATACCCGCCAAGATCGAAATGAGCTTCATCTGAACACATCGCACACATTCTGCAACATTACCATGATTTTCAAAGTAATATCGCAATATTTCTCAGCGTTGTTCAAGCGTATACACAACCATATTCGTTCAGCGGAAGGATAAAACTAATTATCTGTCAAATCAGACATGAGCTAAGTGTTACCATTCACGAAATAAGCACTAGTTGAAAAAAAAACGTTAGATGGCGGACCCGATATATTATTTTTTTAATTACAACATTAAAAAAAATTAAAAACTACCGCAATTTTTCCGCTCTCGTACCATTGTGCTAAGAAAAAAAAGAAAAAATGATTTGCGTACACTAAGCAGTCTTTATTTTCATCTGTTATCTGTCTTTTTTATATATAACAACTAGAGTAACCCTTCCCTCGCTGCTAGGAGGCTTTGTCTTGTATAGCTATAAAAAATACTTCACAGGACAACTTATTTATATATATATAGATCAGAATATGTATACAAATAGCTTTTATCCGGTGTCCTTTGTGCCATACCCGCATTTCCAATCTTTCCCGCTTTTTGACTGATATGGATAGATCACGAAACTTTAACAGTTACCGTTTTCATTGTTTAGTATGAATGGGAGCAGCCAAGACCACTTAATCAATCTCGTCCAGTTATGGACTGATGATGTGCCCTAGTCAAGAAGTTGTTTAAACCAAATTTAGAAACTTACTATTACCGATCTTAGGATACACAAAAAATTAATAGTTAATATGTATGGTAGATGCCACATCCACTTATACAATTCCTCCCACTTTTTGGCGAATAATTTGTATTAATTACCGACTCATTTAGACCAAATTCAGAAACTACCACTTTAAATGTTTTCAGGATACACAAAAATCAACATTTACATTGTATTGGCGGTAACATGCCCGCTTATCCAATTTCGCCTATTTTTAAACTGATCATTTGTGTTGACTACCAAATCGTTCAGACCAAGTTCAGTAGCTGATATTCTAACCGTCCTCGATCGTCCGATCGTTGGCAGATCTTAAACCTGAGGGGTGGATATGTCAGCTATTGAGTTCCTATTCCTCCTTAAACACATCCATCTAAGAACCCTACATTCACACAATATGTACTCCACCGTCTCTGATGCCTACCAGCATAATCAACAACCGTGATCGCCATGCTATGTAAATGCGCTTTCAAACTACAATCACTTGTAAAAAAAATTCAGCCTGCTATACTTGAGATCATCAGAACTGGCGTGTCTAAGACCCACTTGAGCTGTTCATAATTCACATTTATAGAGCGAAGCGCTTAATATAGCCGCACAGCTAGGTAAAAAACCTCTATGTGTTGTTGCGGTATGTGTATAAGAGTATTGTTTAAAAGACTATACTCACTTACTTGTCAATATCGCCAAACATTAATAGAGAATCACTAATTCGCATCTAATCCGAATTCACAACCTCTAACCCGTAATGTTGTCTTCAGATCGGCGAGAACTTTAAAAAACTCTAACCGAAATCTTAATACATCGTTGGTCTAGATGTTCGTCTTCCGTTTCCTAGCGTATGATAAAATGTAAATCTATAATTTCTATAGTTGCGAAATTTGGAACCATGCACTCACAGATATAAATAAAACCAATGTATTTATATATAAACGTCGCGTTATAATTTTTAGAAACTCTTGGCCAAGAGTTTAAAGCGAAAATAGGTCATATTAGCAGCCCGATCAATAGGCTATAGCCATCGAAATAAACAAGGGTTAAAAGCGTTGTAAAGTGTGGTCCAACCAAAACGCACGATGTTAATTGTGGATAAAACAAAAAGTTTTAAGAGAATTATATTTTTTTTTAATATGATAGAAGGATCTATGACAATTATGCATGTAACAAAAATGGCGGCCAATCCGTCGGTCAATATTTTCAATGACTCATTATAGAGGTTCAATGTCGTTAGCGTGCTGAATAATCTCATCCTTTAGCTCTTGAATTGTTCTTTGCTTATTGACGTACACTTTTTCTTTTAAATATCCCCAAAGAAAGAAGTTCAACGGTGTCAAATCATATGATCGTGGCGGCCAATGAACATCGCCACGACATGAGCTATCACGGCCAATGAATTTGTCGCGCAAAAAGCCATTGTTTCGTTGGCTGTGTGGGAAGTGGCACCATCTGTTGGCTCCACATATAGTCCAAGTCTATATCCTCAATTTCTGGTCACAAGAAGTCCGTTATCATCTCGCGATAGCGAACACCATTGACGGTAACTACTTGAACGCCCGTTTTCGTAAAAGGCTTCAACAATTTTAACGCGCTGCTCAATTGTGTACCTCTCCATGGTTAAATTTATCAAGCACTGAAACAAAGAAATGTCAAATTAAGTTGGGCAAAAAACTTGACGTTAAAGTGTGACAGTACTTTTCAAGCATTTCTTTGGTTTCAATAATAATTATTGTATTTTTCGTGACAAATAATGCCTAATCAGCATATTAAATTCTCTTTCTTAATTTGCCTTAAACTTAAGCATGGCTTCCAAGCTCTGCAGAGTTGTATGAAGAGTTACTGTGCTAGAAAAGCTACAGGATTACGTGAAGGTGTGACTCGCAATTAACGTCGTGCCTTATGATTGGACCACACTTTATTATCCACACCCTTAGACGACCATATAATGACGTTTTAACGGAAGAATAGGTTGTCAGATTTTTGAAATGATTTATTTTACACAAATTCTACCCTTTTCTACAGGAATATTACACATAGTTTGTAAATATTTAGTTTCCTGCTTTGTGTCACCCTGCTTTTAAACATTTGAAATATGGGCTTGTTATTTTAGTCACAGTAACAATGCATTTAAATTATTTCAACGTTAATCTGATTAAAACCCAAGAATACCAAATGTAATAATGAGGCAATTAATAGCCTAAAATAATTTTTTATTTTAATTGGATTATAGCTACAACGTTAGTCGATTTGTAATATAAAACTACTGTTGAATATCACGTGCTGTCTGGAAATACAATTTTTTTTTTTAATAAAAATTTATTTATTTTGTGGTCTATTTTAAGGCTTTTTTATTTAGTTGTTCTGCAAAATACAACCAACTGTTATACCAGCAATGAATCCAGCAACGGCTGATACACCACCAGTTATACGTCCCTTAACACCAGCTCTACAAGAAGTAGCCATACGTGAACTTAATGAAAACCCCAAACAATTGGCTGATGATGTGTTGAGATTAAGACAATGGATTTTAAGTCAACCCCATTTAAAAGCCCGAACAAACGATCAATTTTTATTGGCTTTCCTAAGAGGTACAAAATTTAGCTTGGAAAGGGCTAAGCAAAAAATTGATCGCTATTATACCTTAAAGGCAGCTATACCAGAAGTATTCAATGAGAAAAGAATAATAGATCATCCGCAGGTATTGGAAATCGTAAGAATGGGGTAAGTTGTAACACGGAAAGACATATTTTTGATGGTAAAATTAAACATTTTTCTGTTCCAGCATTATTTTACAAATTCCTATACCCGAAGACGAAGCTAGACCTTGCGTAACTATAATCAGAGCCACAGCCTATGATACTTCAAAATATAAATTTGAGGATATTATTAGAGTGGGTTCCATGTTCGGTGAGATCATGATGATTGAAGATGATAACTCTACTGTGTGTGGTTATATGGAAATCATGGATATGGTGGGTGTAAATGCCACACACTTGTTTAACTTGCAGCCAGAATTATTAAAGAAATTTTCCGTATTTGCCGATGAGGCCATGCCCATGCGTCAAAAAGGTACATGTTTTATAAATGTACCCGGTCCATTTGAGACAGGTTTTAATACTTTGAAAGGCTTTTTTCCCGAAAAAATGAAAAGTCGCGTAGGTTTTTAACTCTAAGAAGATTTTTTTTTAAATATAAATTTTTCGTAATTTTAGATCTCGGTTAGTTCCACAACCGATGTTATTTACGAACATGTACCCAAAGAATATTTGCCTGAAGAGTATGGCGGTACAAATGGCTGTATGCAGGATATCATAAAACGTATGGAAGCTAAATTATTAAGATATCGCGATTACTTTTTGGAAGAACCCAATTATGGTACTGAGGAAAAATTACGAGAGGAAGGCTTACCATTTGATTATGAAAGTTATTTTGGTATAGAGGGTTCCTTTAAGAAATTGGACATCGATTAAACATTATAATTGGTTAATTATTAATTCTCAAGCTCGTTTCATTACTCTTTATACCTATTTAGTTTTCTTCTCTCTTTCTTTTTTTTATTATTTTTCAGTTTTAACTCCTCATAACAAAATTTTATTAACTAAGACTCTTACTAAGACACAAATTGTAACTTAGCCAAAGATAGTATTATTTATCTAAATACAATATACACTATATAACGTATGTTTCAGTAATATTGCCTAGTCATAAAGAATTACATTTTTAATGAGAGAAATATATTTTTGTTTTAAAATTATTACAGATATTTGGATTCCACCCAAGAGGAGATCATGGTTTGCCAGTATTTTTGGTTTATTTGAATAAAAGTTCAAAGAATGAAGATTATTTTTTATAATAGAAAATAACTGTCTTTTTTTAATAAATGGGAAGCTCATGTAGAAGCTATTCATATTCCTAACATGTATACAATATGTTTTTTAATCATAACTTTAATAACAATTTAGGTTTAAATCCATCTTCTTATGCATTTCGTCCGTTTTATGAACAAGAAGAAGCTGTAAAATCCAACTATAATTGCAATTGCATAAATTGTTTATCACAATTTTGTTAGTTTTTTCTTATTGGCCCTACGAGCATGTTGTAAGAGCTTATACAACACTCTGATGAATTACGCCACTGTTTTTATACAAAACAGAAGGCAAAACCTTGGGTTCTGACTGTAGAGTTTTGTCGTAACAACTATGTAAGTAACACAGTGCCTGAAAAACTACTAGACTTTAGCATTGTTCTGTAAACCAGTATAATGGTCATAAAGATAGACGCGTAGTATGTCGATTATTACACCATATTCACCAAGAATATCTTCGCCTTTACTGAAAATAAGTTAATCTTTAGTTCCCCAGCGAGTGTAGGAAGTACATAGGGAATAACTAATTAGAAGAATAAGAAAAATGTAGAAAGCCATAGTAGAAAGATGTGAGCCAACTCCAACTAAAAAATGAAGGAGAAGTCTCCATGACGTTTCCACATGCCTCTGGCGGTGATGACAAACATCAGACGAATGATCAGGAAAACAAGCCACCTACTGGGGAAAAATTAAAATGCTATAGTAAAGATCACCACCCATTAGTAAGGATATTCACCACTACACAAAATCATATGGAGGAAGCTACAGTGTATTAATCATCTACTTAGCTTGAAAGATCAAATTGATTTAAGAAACTGAAACAGAACAATGGATGCTTCGTGGAAAGCCAATATGCTCCCTAGAGGAATGACGGAGGAAAAAAAGAGAAAGATAAGAGACCCTATTAGTATAAATTAAGCAGCCATAAGCAGTCATAGCAGAAATAAGAAAACCCGTTTGAGTATAAATTAAGCAGTCATAGTAGAATGATAGGAGCCCATATTGGTATAAATTAAGCAGTCATAGTAGAAAAATAGGAACCCATTTTAGTATAAATTCAGCAGTTATAATAGAAAAAAGGGAGCCCGTTATAGTCATAGTAGAAAGATAGGAACCCGTATTGGTATAAATTAAGCAGCCATAGCAGAAAGTGAAGTCGAGTTTTACGTGAGTGGCGCCTCGCTGACATCTCCCACGATGCCCGAGGCAGGGGAGGAATTTCGTCCACCAACGCTCGCCACCCATGATAATCACAAGTACCAAATTCAAAGACGCGTTGTTAGTTAGGACCGAAGTCCCTGGGGCTCCCGAATTCTGCGACACCAGAATACCTCTGGTCAAGCTTCGTAGTGCAAGGGTGTGTGGAATTCACCACGTGCTACCTCCTGTTTCGGCCTCATAACGGTCGCGGACTGGTCGCCGGCAAGCCATAGCGGAAAGAAGGGAGCCCGCCTTATTATAAATTAAGCAGTCATAAACAGACTTAGTGGAAAACTCAGCAGCTATAAACAGCTATAGTAGAAAGATGAGTGCCCGTTATAATATAAATTAAGCAGCCATGGTAGAAAGATAGGAGCCCGTTTTGATATGAATTAAGCAACTATAATCAGTCATATTTAAAAGAAGGCAGCCCGCCTTAGTATAAATTAAGCAGCCATACTGGAAAAATGGGAGCCCGACTGAAGAAAGCAATTCAATTAAAAAGAGAGCTTGGCTGAAGAGTTTTGATGCATCCACTATATAACTCAGACCTTTCAAATTCAAGATTATCAAGATTATCATTATCAAATTTAAATTTCGTAGAGTCCTACAAAACGCACTTGGATCATTTTTTCACACAGAAGTGCTACACTGATGGAAAAAGAATTTACACTAATAATAGTTTTATTCAACTCGTTTCAGATATATATAATAAAAAGGTGTTTCATTTTTGATCAAGAAAAATTCAGCTACGAGCCTCATGAAAAATGGTCAAGAAATGTAAGGACTTATTCACTATATTGGACATGTGGCAACGCTACTTGTACTTTTTATTAGGCCCAGGTAAATAAAACTATCGGAACTACAGTTATTTATATTCTTATGTGAAATTTAAAACTTTCGAATTAAATTTGGTCAACGTGTGATAACATGTCCAAAACCATAAGAAAATACGCAATAACATTAATGCAAACTTATCGAAGTATATGAGGGAGAAGATTACATATATTTCCGACCCCTGACTATATATAATATCTATTCAAAAATCCAAACGATTTCAATAAAATAGATAAACAAATTACACACACACACAAATAATAATATATTCTAAGATATATATTTTTAGTTATCAATAATTTCCACAATAAGCACAAACACACTTATAATTACCTTAAACGTTAAGCCCTTTAAAAACAATGCCTCAATTTTATATATGTATGTATATATATATATATATATATATATATATATATATATATATATATATATATATATATATATATATGTACATATACATATATATATATATGTACATATATATATACATATATATATACATATATATATACATATATATATACATATATATATACATATATATATATACATATGTATATTTAAATATCATAAATGAACAACATTCGCCATTCAATTGAAAATAGTAGTTCATTAAGAAAACATAGTAAGTTCTTAATAGACAAAGAGTATATACATTAGCACCAATGAAAATGGTTTTACGCAACTTAACGGATGCCTTACAAAAAGTGGCCCAAGAAGAATTAAATGAAGATCCTAAACGCATAGAGGCCGATTTGCAATCTTTAAAAGAATGGATAGAACAACAGCCTCATTTGAAAGCTCGAACTACAGATCAATTTTTAATAGCTTTTCTAAGAGGTTGTAAATATAGTTTAGAAAAAGCCAAACTTAAGTTGGACAACTACTATGCTTTGAAAGAAAAGTATCCTGATTTTTTAAAAAGACCTAATTTGAATGATCCAAAGTTTCGTAAGCTATTGAAAATGGGGTAAGTTCACAAAATAAAATGAATTCAAAAGATAATTAAAAAAAATATTTTTTTCTTAGCATTATACTTTATCTACCACAACCTTTAACAGAATCAGGTCCACGTGTGGTATTAGTACGCAATGGCTGTTATGATCCTTCTGAATTCTCTTTTGCCGAAGTGGCTCAATATAGGCAATTGCTAACGGATATAGCCTTACTGGACGATGATGTAGCAGTGGTAGGCGGTTTAATATTTATAATGGATTTTGCTCAGGTATCTAGTGCTCATTTATTTCAAGCCAGTCCCGGCGCTATGCGTAAAGTATCACAATATTCAGAGCAGGCTATACCATTGCGCATAAAAGCTTCACATTTTATAGATACTCCTAGCGGTTTTGAACCAGTTTTTAATTTAATAAAACCCATAATGCCAGAAAAGATACAAAATAGGGTAAGTTAAAGAGCTATAAAGCTTTATGTTAGGGAAATTAAAAACCGTAAATTTTAATTATTTTTTTCAGTTATTCGTCCATGGCTCAAAACGTGAAGAACTTTATAAAATTATTCCTCAAGAGATTTTACCACAAGAATATGGTGGTTTTGGTGCCAGTTTACAAGAACTTATTGATTTTTGGGAACAAAAAATCCTATCATATGCAGAATATTTTAAAGAAGACGAAAAATATGGTGTAGATGAATCGTTGCGCCTTAAAAATCTACAGTCTGATAATAGTGAAACCAATGATTTGGGTGTGGTGGGCTCATTCCGTAAATTAATGATTGATTAAGCAATCCAATGTGTTGAATAAATATTATAAATATATCTAACAAAATTAACAAATTTTTTTATAAATTGGGATAATTTTTTATATACAAAATTATTTTCTTATAATCAAAAGTGCAATAGAATTAAATTTTATTCAAGATTTTGACGTCTTAAAAGTTGAAGTATTGAAATTCTTTATAAGGTAAAATATTATTTTCAAAGTTTAGGCTAATATGGAAGCTTTTAAGGTTTTATAAATCTGGTACTTTTTTCTACAAAAGTACTTTTGATTTAACTTTTACCACTACAACATTTTCTTTAAAAGTGAGTTCAGCCTACATAAAATGATAATAATACTAAACTTTTTATTGACTTTTGAACAAAAAAGGAATAAAAGGTACCCATTAAAGAACTTTTTACTTTTAATTTAAGGTTTTGTAGAATATAGAAATACCTCTGAAATATCAAATAAAAAAATATATATATTTGAAAATTACTATAAGTACAGTGTCGGTCAAAAAATAGCACCATTGATAATTTTTTTTTTTTTTAGAGCAAGAAAATTAAAAGTCACTAGCTTTTGATTCGCACATCAATGTGCAATAATATTATGCTAAGTGCAATCTGTTTGAGAACTCTTGTTTTTACAGATCCTATGGTCGATTTAAAAAATAAAACGTCGATTTTGGGCAATCATAAAAATATCACTATTTCACAACATTTTGGTTTATTTATTTCTATTATTAAAAACCGCCGTAAAAAACATAGGATAATCTAAATTTAAGTTTTAATAAATTAGCTTCACACAAATTTTATAAGGTATTTTAATAGAAATGGGTCGTAACAAGAATTGTATGCCTGAAAATCATGCTGTTATTAAAGAAATTGTTTCTAAAGGTAAACTATATTTAGAAACAAGAAATCTGGTCAGGTGTTTCAACAAAGTGATTGTAAAGGCTTTAAAATTTGTTCAAAAAGTTGAAACACGTGGTCGCAAGAAAGTAATGGTTGAACGTTTGGTCGGACAACGCAAGAAGACCCCTTTTATGCCAGCTACAGGACTTAATATTATGTTCAAACTACTAAAGTTAAACACGTTTAAGAAAAAACTAAACAAAGTTGTTCACTCTGTAATTATCGTGTTTTGCTTTGACATTTTGTCTTATTTTTATTGTATGAATATACATATGTATATTGCTATATCCACTGGCACCTTTAAGATTATCGATATGTGCCGACCATAATTGAATTTGGGGGTTTGTTTTTCTTAACTACTTATGTATGGCGTTTTCCATCTTTGGTCTTAAATTTTGTTTGCATGCATTTAGGATAGGATAGGATAGGAAGTAATAGTAACCTTGAACTCACACAGTGAAACTACGTATGTAATAGAGCTGATCACTAAGTCCAGAATAACCGGTCCTGATAATCTGCATATAGACTTTGTCTAGAATCCCTAAATGAAGTAGAAGCCATCCATACATACATACATACATGCAAAGGAATTGTTTTTAAATTAAAAAAATAATAAAGTGCAAAACGTTTGTATTGGCATGTTTAAAAGTAGAGGAATGTGATATGGACAGATGAGTCCAAGGTTGCAAAGGTTCACATTTCTATATCAGAAGACTCCCAACACAGAATCAGATCCATAATTCCCCTCTAACACCTTTAAATATAGTGGTTCAAGCAATATGGTATGGCAGTGTTTTTCCTATTACGATGTTGGGCCTTTAAATTGGATCAAAACTACCATGGATAAGACAAATAATGTTAATATCCTAAAGGATACTATGCGTCCTTATGCTTCTAAGAAAATGTCGCTCATATGGGTTCTTCAGCAAGGACAATGACCTGAAGCATACCAGCAAACTTGCAAAAAGATGGCTTCTGGAAAATAACATTAATATGATGGAGTGGCCCGCTCAGCCAACTGATGACAATCTCATTGAGAACCTTTGGGTGGCTGTACAGCAGTCCTGAATTCAATTTTAATTCAAAGATATCAAAACTTATTAAATTCATTATCAAGACGCTGTGCAGCGGTCACTGCCAACAAAGGTCATGCGGTAAAATATCAATTTTGACATGTGCATCGATGATGATAAAAGTGAATTCAAAATATGTAGTTTATTTACAGTTTAGTTACTTATTTTTTAGTGCAAAAGATTATAGTGCTATTTTTTTGATTGAGTGCTTTTTTAAGTTATATTTTTAAAAACTTAAAATTTATTATAAAAACTAAGTGAAATAAACTTATTTTTTAATAATAGTACACAGTCTTATAAGCATCTTGTGGTACAGTTTTAATGAAATCAGTTGAAGCTTATTCAAGATATAAAATGAAGTATATTTTTTCCTGTAGTGGTGCTATTTTTTTGACCGAAGCTGTAAAGTCGTTTAACACGCAAAAAAAACATACTTTTCATTGCGCTATGTGCCTGTTATATTTCCATACCCTGGTTTTTTTATCAAAAAATCTCATATAAATACTTTGTTCAATTAACGAATACTTTTTATATACATACAGACATACATACATACATACATACATACGTGAGTACATAAACAAGTACTGGCATAAGAATGTTAAGTAAAAACATTTCATTTCATTTATAAAACTATATTCACATAGAAAACATTTAAAAAGATGGCAGTAATTAGACCCCTAACTGAAGCTCTACAAAAAGTGGCACAAGAAGACTTAAATGAAGTACCTGAACGTATAGAGACAGAATTACAGAATTTTAGAATCTGGATTTCTGAACAACCACATTTGAAATCCAGAACAGATGATCAATTTCTTATAACATTTTTAAGATGCTGCAAACATAACTTAGAGGAAGCCCAGCTAATGTTGGACAATTACTATGCTAAGCAAGAAATTTATCCGGAAATTTTAAAAAGACTCAATGTTAAAGAAGAAAAATTTCGTAAATTATTAAAATGTGGGCAAGTATTACTAAATAAATTTATAATAATTATAAAAAAAATTAATTTTAATTTTTTTTTTTTAATAGTATTATAGTCTACTTACCACAACCTCTAACGGAAGTGGGACCTCGTGTGATTTTAATACGCAACGGAGCCTATGATCCCAAAGAGTATAATTTTAATGAAATTCAACAATTTCGTCAATTAATGCAGGACATATTGTTTCTTGAGGATGATGTAGCTGTAGTAGGAGGCTTAATATTTATCATGGATTTCGGTGAGGCAACCGGTACCCATTATATGCAAACAAGTCCAAGTGCACTTAAAAAAATTTCACAATACACTGAAGAGGCAGTACCGTTAAATCTAAAGGCCAATCATTTTATAAATACAGCTAATGCTTTTGCGTCTTTATATAGTTTGGTAAGACCTTTTTTGCCTGCAAGAACACAAAATAAGGTGTGTATTAAGAAATAAACATGTTTTAATATAAATTTTTTTAAATATATAATTTATTTCCCTAGATGTTTATACATGGTTCAAATTTGGAGGAATTATACAAATCTGTACCCAAGGAGATTTTACCTATAGAATATGGAGGCAACGCTGGCAATTTACAAGACTTAATTGATAAGTGGGAGCAAACTGTGCTTAAATATATGGAATATTTTGAGGATAATGATCAGTACGGTGTCGATGAAAATTTACGTGTGAAAAGTAATTCTGCTAAATCTAAATTTTTGGGTATTTTCTAATAAAATTTAATCACTAAAAACTAACTTTTCAAAGTGGGATATATTTTTTTTAAATTAGAAGGCCTTTTTTATAATTATTTACCGGTTAAAATGGTTACCAAATGACGGTTGGGGCTCTGGCGATAGTGCTTCAAGCAAATGGTCAAACTTTGAATGACTAAATGCATTATGCTAAGCCTCAAGCAACTCCAATACGATTGGCCCGTTATAGTAGACTTCGATTAACATATCGAGTCTAAATAATAATCAGGGTACAACGAAAAAAATTACCGCTACGAAAAAAAAATAATGATTATGGGTGTTCTAACTGTAGAATTTTCCATTATAACTTTAAGCTTTGTTATCGATGTTTATACCGATGTATACACCGGTTTTTGGCATTGAAGCTATTCCTTATTTCGGGTTATCCAGGGATAGTTGGCCTATATTTCGCTGACATCCAAAATAAAATAGATCACTAAAAACAATTAATTATTGTCAGCCCAACACTTAATCAAATATCTGTGGCTTTCTTTCGAAAATTCGACTGCGTTCGATAATATTTTTTCATAATTTTTGCATTCTTGGCAAGTATTTTTAGACTACAAATTTTTATTCGAAATCTCTTCAGTAAAAAAATATATTCTTAAGAGGTGACAATAGGTTCACCTTATGAATGTATTTTTTAAATTAAAAAATATTTTTTGTTAGTTTACTTTCTCATAAAAAATTGTAAAAATCCTACAAACTAGTCTATAGCTCTGAACAATTTTACTTGATTTTCATAAAATAAGTATAACCTTTAGAAGAAATGAAAACAATTTTCAAATTTTATCTGAAACTTACAGAAGATATCGGTAAAATAATTTAAAAACATACATACATATATTCTACACCTATTTTTAATAAAATTTTATCAAAAAATAATTATCAGAAATACTTCTCAATTTAAAATACCCTTTTCTTTGTTTTGATTTTTGGTGCAATCATTTCCAAATTTAATCTTATTTCTTTATTTGTTCAAAACATTTTACCACCGATAAGAAATGTTCTTTATTTGTTGTTTAATAATAAAATATGTACTTAAAAACATTTCAAACATTAATTAGTCTAACACTGGTAGTAACAAGCTAAAAGGCATGGCACAAATACGTTCTCCCAGTGAGCACTTACAAAAAGTAGCCGCCGAGCAGTTGGGCGAAAGTGCTGAACGCCTCGAAGAAGATCTATTGGCCTTGAAGAGCTGGATAGCACAGTAACCCCATTTAAAAGCCAATTCCGATGATCAATTCTTAATAGCTTTTTAGAGGCAGTAAAAACAGTTTGGAAAAGGCGAAAGAAAAAATTAATAAATTTTATACCTTGAAAACAAAATATCCAGAAATGTTTAATGCTACGGATATTGATAGTGATAGATTTAAGGAATTATTTAGATTGGGGTAAGTACAATCATTTATTTAAGGGTTTATGAGAAAATTATTAAGAAATGGTTTAAAATTTACAGCATGTGGATGTATTTACCCACGCCACTCAATGAAACCGGACTTAGGATTTGTATTATACGCTGTGGTTTATACCCTGTCGATAAATATAATCTCGACGAAGTTATGAGCGTTTGTAATGTAGTGCAAGAGATTTCTATGCTAGACGATGATTACGCCTGTGTTAATGGTGTAATGTTTCTAGGAGATTTAGAAAAAGTTTCTTTGGCTCATATGTTTCAGATGACACCGGCAGCATTAAAAAAAATTGCAGTATTTTCAGAAGGTGCCATAGCCTTAAGACCAAAAGCAATACACTTTTTTAAGACACCAATAGGTTTTGAAACAATAAGCAATTTAATAAAGTCCATGCCTTTGCAGAAAGGAGTAGCCCATCAATACAAAAATTAACAATATTAATAATTATTTGCTTTTTAGTTTCACGTTTATGGCAGTAAAATCGATTCGTTAACCCATCATATACCCTTGAAATATTTGCCTAAAGATATATGGTGATGAAAATGGGTCATTCGATGAAATCACTGCGGCTTGGGAAAAGAAATTGGAAGAATATAGAGATTATATAATAATGAATGCTAATTTTGGTACCGATGAAAAGTTGAGGCCCGGTAAAGCTATTGATTTTGAAAGCTTGTTTTTTATAGAGGGCTCATTTCGTAAATTAAATGTGCATTGAACATATTTTTTTATAAAAAATAGTGTTAATTTTTAAGAGCAAACGGAATATTAAATGTATAAATACTTTTTTTATGTAATTGTACTATAAATGGTACTTTTTTAAAGTACTTATAATGCTTAAATAAAATCGTCCAAAATATTTAGCAATTAATAACTCTGTGCAAAGCAGACATTAAAAAAACATACAAGGTACTTCTTTTATTTTAATTCGATTTTAGTACGGTCCTAAAATTTCAAAATTCGTTGATGAAATTCGTTAGTGATTGATAAAAGGATAAAATACTTTACTAACATGAACCATAGAACAACTTTTTGTCATTATAATTGTACTTCTGTTTGTACCCAAAATCAAAATTTATCCTTCATTTTGTTATTATACATAAGTACATATATACAGTGGGGAGCAAAACCATGTGCATTTTTTGAAGTTAAAGTAAAAATATATACAATTTTCAATACTCAATCAAATAAAACAAAACTTTACACATTTTTTCATTGTCAAGTCTTTTCAAAGAAATATTAACAAAAAATATGATATTCAAATACAGGAATGATAGAAAGTCATTCATATAAAAGAATCTGCATGCATTTAGTTTTGCACTAAATAGAGAGAAACTTATATTTTTAACATTCTTCTTAGAGAAAGAATTAACACGTAATCTCTATAATATTACCGAAAAACGTAAGGGAAATCTGGTTCCGTTCGTATTATATTTGTTGTCATGTTGGATTTCTTCTTGGTTTTTTGGGTAATATTGTAGAGAGTACGTCTAAGTTCTTTAAAAAAGCCACAAAACAATAAGGATCTCTAAAAAGTGTGTTAAAAATATAAGTTCCTCTCTATTTAAGTAAAAAGTGTAAAACTAAGTGCATGCGAATTCTTTTATATGATTGCCTTTCTCTCATTTCAGTTCTTGAATCAGGGCAAAAGTAAAAATCAAAAGTGAAACAGTAAAATAGTAAATAACTTGCTTAACTTCACTACGTGTATATTCTCTGCAATTAGCAAAGCACCTACTTTATCAAAAATTGCTTTTTACTTACATTTTTTAACATACAGCTAAAAACTAAAGCAAAGCAAAAATTTTAGTTTTTGTTTTTAACTCTTGCTGTGTAATTTTTCTTCAAGTTTAATTAAGCAATTACAAATGCCTTGAAAATATTCAAGCATTTTTTAACGCTGATTTAAATATAAAACTTTTTTTGTTAATGTTTTTTTTTTTTTTAAATTTAACAGTAAATAAATGTGTGAAGTTTTGTTTTAGTTCACTGAGTATTTAAATTTTTGTAGGAACTCTTAAGTCCAACTTCAAAACATGCACTTAGTTTTGCACCCCAGTGTGCATATATTAATTAGAAGAACAACAAGAATATTTTCAAAACAGAAAACTCTTTTTTTTCGAATCTACTTATTCATTTTTAAAGATTAGATACTTTTTGTATATTATAAAATCCTTTCGCAAATTTCGCCAGGTGTCTTTGAATGAGATAAAAAAACACTTCACGGCTTCCTTAATTTGCGTACCTGAACACGGAGATATCAAATTTTTTTCGTAGTTAGATGAGCATATAGAACAGGACTAGTCTTAAAACTGCATAAAATGTATATAAGCAACCTCATAAGGGTCATAATTGGCCACCCGAGCTCTTGGTAGACATGCACTAATGATCCCTTATAGTAATTTCTATAGAAACTGCCATTCTCTATTATTTCTATGTTTGTTAGATATAATAATACTTATTGCACACCAGTAAGCTCTTTATTCTATAACATTTCTCTCCTTTTTGTCCTCTCATAGCTTTAAATTTATTAAAATATCGATAATTTTATCTATAATTAAATCTTATACAAAATATGTATCACACACTCTTTTATCTATTTCTGTATTTATTTTTCTTTTTTTTTTCTTTTATTTTACTCTGAAAGTCTGCCCTGACAAAAAATCTATTTTTCGACGTTATTATTACAAAAACATTGCTCAGTTTATTTTAGATATTCCCAAACAAAATTTCATTGTTTATTAAACACTATAAAATGATTGGCACAAAGTTTAGCAATACAGTCTAAAACGTCTATAATTTTTCAATAAAAAAATCTAAAATTGCTAATCATTAAAAGAGCTAAATGTGGTGAAAAGTGTACTCAAACGTGCTAAAACAATATTTGAAGATTCGAAAAGAATATTGAGTACCCTATTATTTTAGGTTAATTAGAAGAGTTAATTGAGTTATAATAAGAACCTATTTGATTAATAGTTTTTTTGACCTTAGTTTTTTAAAAAATATTAAAAAAAAATTAATTACAAATTTCGTTAAAAAGATAAGCGCCTGTCACTTTTATGTAGGGTTACTGCGCTAATGTATGCTCTAAACATTTGCAAATATTTACCCTTTACACGCTATTACCAATACTTATCAGCATAACAACGACCTTTCCAAAATCACCTTAACTTTAAGATATTTATTCATATAAATACATACATATCAATCAGTGTACCAACTCC
This sequence comes from Wohlfahrtia magnifica, assembly GCA_023159175.1. Taxonomy (NCBI): domain Eukaryota; kingdom Metazoa; phylum Arthropoda; class Insecta; order Diptera; family Sarcophagidae; genus Wohlfahrtia; species Wohlfahrtia magnifica. The sequence goes on along the minus strand of JAKWBJ010000033.1, from coordinate 644,629 downwards.
CTTTCGATTTAATAAAGAACAAAGACTGCTTACTATTACCACCACCACTATTTATATTAGACCTTCTTATCAGACAATTTATATCTCGATAGTTAATGCGACTGTTATTGATAAAACCATTGGCTAGTAAAAGAGCGAAATTAAAAAAAAATCAATTGAATAATAAAATGCTTAAAATAAATTTAGTTTTAGTCTACCACTTATAGGTGATAATTTAAACAGCAGTATGGCTCAAATAAGACCATTAAATGAGGAATTACAAAAGGCAGCCATTGAGCTGTTAGGTGAGGATCCAGCACGCATACCCGCCGATTTGGAAGCTTTAAAAACATGGATAAAACAACAGCCTCATTTACGAGCCAATACTGATGATCAATTTTTAATAGCATTCTTGCGTGGCTGCAAGTACAGCATGGAAAAAGCCAAATCGAAAATAGATAAGTTCTTTACCTTGAAAAGTAAGTTCCCCGAATTTTTCAGGCCCACCGATGTGGATGATCCTAAATTTAGGGAAATACTTAAATTGGGGTATGTTTATAGCTTTCAAATTTTGCAGTAATATATGTATATATTAAACATTAATTTGCTATAGCATGTGGTCTTATTTGCCTACACCTTTAAATGAGAATGGTCCCCGCATAGGCATTATGCGCATGGGTTTACATTCCACTGAAAAATATAGCATTGAGGATGTCATGTTGGTGGCGTGTGCCATGCAAGAAATTTTATTGCTCGAAGATGACTATGCCAATGTGAATGGTGTGATATTCATAGGAGATTTTGAAAAAGCGACCATGGCTCATATGTTTCAAATGACACCATCGGCTGCTAAAAAAATGACGGTGTTTTCCGAAGAAGCTATACCTTTAAGACCAAAAGCTTCACATTTTATAAATACGCCAGCAGGTTTTGAACCTGTCTTCAATATGATTAAGCCCATGATGTCGGAAAAACAACAGAAGCGGGTGAGTACAGTACTATGCTTGGTTTAAAATAAATACCATTTCTTTTATTTCGATTACAGTTATATGTTCATGGCAATAAAATGGAACTGCTAACCAAAGAAATTCCTTTGAAATATCTACCCAAAGAGTATGGCGGTGAAAATGGTTCGTTTGATGAAATCAATGCCGAATGGACCAAGAAAATTGATCAATACAGAGATTATTTTAAGAGAAACGCTGAATTTGGCACTGATGAAAAACTAAGACCCGGTAAAGCCATAGATTTTGATAGCATTTTTGGTATTGAAGGTTCATTTCGTAAATTAAATGTAGATTGAAAGTTTATTTCGTAAAACTAAGAATTTAGTAAATTATTTAAGAACAAAATAATTATAAAAAGAAGTTTCCTTTTCTGCTATATAATTGGGCATAATTGAATTAAAGATATGGCCATAATAGAGTATTTTTTAAAAATAAAAATAAATACATATTTGCCTACATTGTTCCTTTCTCTTAGTGTGGGGGTCGTCTTAGGTTCTATCTCTACCACACTACAAAAATTATTTGAATACAAATGCTTGTAAAATATAAATTTATTTATTTTTTAATTAAGTAAAATGTAAAATTAAAAAATATAAACTGAGTTTCTAATTTGACTAAGGTCATACGCCTTTGACTTAGTTTGTTTTAAGAGATTTTATAATTCTTTGCTTTTACCTCTATATTCTCAGATTTTAACCCTTTAACCGGCAAACCTGCCTTTAGGCGGGGTATATTGTTTGTGTTATTATGCTGATTTTTTTTTAGAAGTTCCATTATAACGGTAAATATGCACAGAGAAATACACAATATTTAAATAAATATGTGCAGAAAAATACACAACATTTACTTATTATAACAAATAACAACATGCATTTGTCGCTTGGTTTTAATATTTCGATCCGTAAAGTCAAATTTCTAAATAAAGTGTGCAAAACGATTATTTGTGATTAAAGCGAAACTTAAAAAATATTAAAAAAAAAAAATCATTAACAATTTGTGAGAGATAAATTTATTTGTATATAGATAAGTATCTTTATTTTACATTTAGTGTTTTGCTTATCCAATTTTTTGTAAAGCTTAGCTTTTATTGGTAAAAATTGGATTCCGACTAAAGACGAACCTGACGGCTACCAGTTCGTTTGCAAATAATTCTTTTTCTCTTCTGATAGACCTTTTCTTTAATAAAAATTTAGCAGTTTCAAATATAATTGCCTCTTAAAATGTTCAGCGAGTTTGTTGACTGCATTTTGGCGTTGAACTTCCTTGCGTGCAGTGACAGGACACAAATATGTGGGGTTATTATCAACTTATGCTGGTATTAAACCATTTAAAACCGAAATTAGCGATGAACAATCGTTACAAACATGGCGTTTTGATCGGAAAAATAAATCATATGTTGAACCCCAATATAATCAAAGAATACAATTGTCGTGTGGGTGGCGATGATATAATGAACAGCTTACTAGGACGATACCATATTAGAATGAGAATGGACTTTACCTTAATTTTATCATCTAATTGATATGCCATTATTGAAGTCATATCTCCTTTTTAAGCGCATTCATGGAATTGAATGCAACGATATATTTCATTTAAAATTGCCAGACATCCGTAGTGGCAGATGTATTTTGCTATTATGCAAATATTTCCGTCAAAAAACCTGTGAGAAGACCTCAAAACCAAAGCTTACAGGCATAGAAAGTAAAAAGATCTTATAATTCAACAAATGACATCCGCTTCGATAAAGTTGAACATATGCCTGATGTTTTAGGCCAGAGTGGTAAAAAAATATGTAAAATGCAGAGGAGTGTAAATCGGAATCACAAATGTTTTGCACGAAGTGTAAACCTAGTTCTTGCTTATCAATTAATACAAAATGTTTCCAAAGTTACCACACAAAATAATTAAAATGTTTAAACAGAACATATTAAAAATCCTTCTTTGGTAAAAATATTTCTTTGAGTTAACAGGCAAGTCCGCCTTTTGGCGGGCAACATATTTTCTTAGCTGGAATGTAAGTTTTGAATGATTCTCAACTTTTTACTTTAAAATATGGTTTTCCCCCAAACTTTAAAGACCTGGTAAACCTATCGATTTTGATAGCTTATTTGGCTTGGAAGGTTCTTTTAGACAATTTAGAAATGGATTAAATAAAAGAATTAAAAAAATCTGTTTTGTAACATTTTATTTTTTTAATAATTTAAAGTTATTAATTTGAATCTCGGTTTAGATCTGATATCGTTCCGTTAATTTTTTGTTTATTTTTCAATCAGATTTTTTTTATTATTATACAGATATACATACATAAGTATAATATTTGCGTAAGGAAAAGTATGCCACCAAATTCGGACATAGTTTTTAAAATTAAAAATTTAATGTTCATTCTGATTTCAAAGATGATTAAAAAATGTAAAATTTAAAGTGAAATATAGACGTTTGTAATTTAAATATCTATATAAGTATGAGCATACCTACATTTGAACCAAATTATAGCGAACATATATAATTTATATTATTCTTTTAAAAATTTCGTATTAACATTACATCGTTTATAATGAAATACGCTTTTTCAACGAACTAAATTGTGTGGTTCCTTTAAGTTCGTTTTAAATGTGTTTGGCTGTAAAAAAAATTTATATAATTTTTATAAAATAAAAATATGTAAAAACACTAAGAAACTTTTTGTAATGAATTGTATCGAAAAAAGCAAATTGAACTTCAATCTGAGAATCAGGGGAAAGTTACCTACCACACATAATTCGAAAAATAATAAAAAGTAATAATAATCTTTATTCTAAATCAATTCAAACTACAAACAATTTTGCAAAACTTCCAAAAAATTATTTTAGTTTCGCTGTAATTAATAACGTCGTCATTACTTCTTTTCTATTACAAAAATGTAATGTCCCTGATCATTTTTTTCGATTTAACTCAGCGATAAACATCTATTATGCCACCTTCCCCTTTGGGATTGCAATCTAAATGACTGACGATCAAATCAATTAAAGTGCAAATAACAACTTTTTGCATTTGTATTCATATACCACTAAATCGATTACAACAATTATTTTGCTAACAATGAAATCTTTTATTATGAAATTAATAATCGTGGAGAAAAGGTCTTACAAGCTATACATAAATAAGCTAATCTTTGCTAAAAAAAAAATTAATTTTTAATGCCAAAAAACAATAGAAGCTCCATAATCATATTGGTTATTCAACAGAAATCATAAAAAAACATATACTAAAAAATATGGTCAACATAAGACCCTTAACAAGGGAATTACAACAAATTGCCTGTGACGAATTAAATGAAGTACCTGAAAGAGTACCGCAAGATTTAAAAAAATTTAAAGATTGGCTTGAGAAACAACCTCATTTAAAAGTTCGTACGGATGATCAATTTTTAATTTGTTTTTTGAGAGGCTGTAAATATAGTTTGGAAAAGGCAAAAACGAAAATCGATAATTATTATACTTTGAAAACTAAATATCCCGATTTTTATACCATACAAAATATACTCGATCCAAAGGTTAAGGAATTGGTTAGCTTGGGGTAAGTAAAATTTCAGAGCTACGATCATTTTAATAATATTTGTTATTATTCTTAGTGTTGGTGTTAACTTACCGCAACCTTTAAATGGCACAGGACCTCGCATACAATACATACGCACTGGTCGTTATCCTACCAACAAGTTTACTTTTGCCGATGTTATGGGCATGGCCAATGCCTATCAAGAGATTTGCATGCGTGAAGATGACTACTTAGTTGTTTGTGGTTATATACAGATTTTAGATATGAGTGATTACACTGCCGCTCATATACTACAAATGACTCCTACGGTTATAAAGAAAATGACTATATTTGCAGAGGATGCTGTACCAATACGTCTCAAAGCTATTCATCTCATTAATACTCCCAAGGGTTTTGAAAAAGTTTTTAATGTATTAAAACCCTTGATGCCGGTGAAACAGCAGGAAAGGGTAGGTTCTGGTTATATCCATTTTCTTATATTAATTTTTAACTGATTTTTTAATAACAGACGTTTTTTCATGGCAACAATTTGGAAACTTTATATGATCATATACCCCAAAAATATTTACCTCAAGAATTAGGCGGTGAAAATAGTTCCATTGCAGCTATTACCCAGGAACAAATTGAAAATTTCACCAAGCATCATGACTACTTTATGGAAGATCGCATTTATCGTGTAGAGGAAAAGTTAAGGGAAGATAAATTAACAAATTATGATGATATTTTTGGTATTGAGGGTTCATTTCGTAAATTAAATTTAGATTGAAATAAAAAACATATTTTTTAACCTTAATTCACGTAAAAATGCAAACAACTTTATTTTTCTTAAAACATAATTTTCAACTTAAATATTTATGAATTTTTTTGGGCCAACTTAACAATAACACTCTTAACTTCAGTATAGTTTTGCAAGGCATATTCGCCATTCTCACGACCATGGCCGGACATTTTGTAGCCACCGAAAGGCACTTGAGCACATAGAGCGTTATAGGTATTAACCCAGACAGTGCCAGCTCTTAAGCCCTGTACAATATAGTTGACCTTATCGATGTCCTTGGAGAAAACAGCAGCAGCCAATCCATAATCCGAATTATTAGCTCTTTCAATGACTTCATCCAATTTTTTGAAACGAATTATCTGTTGAACAGGGCCAAAGATTTCTTCGCGGGCAATGGTCATGTCATCCTTGACATCAGCAAAAACGGTGGGTTCTACAAAATAGCCATCTAGACCTAGAGGACGGTTACCACCAGCAACCAATTTGGCTCCCTGTTGTTGACCAGTCTTGATCAGGCCTAAAATCTTTTGCATTTGTTCCTCATTGACCTGAGGACCCTGTTCAACATTTAAATCAAAGGGATTGCCTACAGTGCGTTTCTTGGCCCGTTCAGCACTACGTTCCACAAATTCGTCATAGATTTTATCCTCAACAAAAGTACGTGAACCAGCACAACAACATTGACCCATATTGAAGAACAAACCGAAATGGGATGTCTCCACAGCATAATCCATATCCGTATCAGCTAAAACAATATTGGGACTCTTGCCACCCAACTCCAAGGTTACACGTTTCAAATTTGTTTTGCCCGAAGCTTGTTGTATCAATTTGCCCACTTCTGTAGAACCCGTGAAAGCTACTTTATCAACATCCATATGATTGGATAAAGCAGCACCAGCATCACCGAAACCAGGTAAAACATTTACCACACCTTCGGGGAAGCCGGCTTCTTTCACCAATTGGGCAATATACAAAGCAGTTAAGCTAGTCTGTTCGGCAGGTTTTAAAACAATAACGTTGCCAGTAGCCAAAGCGGGACCCAATTTCCAAGCCATCATAAGTATAGGGAAGTTCCAAGGGATAATTTGAGCACAAACGCCTACAGGTTCATGGCGAGTATAGCCCATGAAATCGCCATCCATAGGTATAGTTTTGCCATGATTTTTATCAGCCCAGCCGCTGAAATAACGCAAATTTTTAATGGCCATGGGTAAATCAACATTATAAGACATGGCATATGGTTTGCCGTTGTCCAGAGTTTCCAAGCTCTGTTTGTAAATTAGAAAAAATTTATTTTTAAGTAAAAAAAAAAAAAAAAAAAAAAAAAAACTTGAAAAAAATTAATAAAATAAGCTTACCGCCAAGTAAACACGATCACGTTCCAACAAGTCAGCCAAACGGCTTAACAAAAAACCACGTTGTGAAGCATCCATACGGCGCCAAGGTGAACCCAATCTATTAATAATAAAAAAGATTTGTAATTCAATTTTCAAACTTCTAAAACTTTGTCTCGAAACCGTTATCACTTACTTGAAAGCATTTCTTGCAGCTTGTACAGCCAAATCTACATCTTCTTTGCCAGCACATTGAATATCTGCTATTGGCTTTGCTGTAGTAGGATTGATGGTTTCAAAAGTTTTACCCGATTTACTTTTGTGCCATTCATTGTTGATAAAAAGCTAAAATGGCAATATAAACTTCTCAGTTACAAAATTGTCTTGAGAATTTAAGTTTTTTATGTTTATAAAGATAAAACTGGTACTTAAATTAAGTGTTAATGTACATCAGTTATCAAGCTTAGTGCAAATTGTCAATATAAATAATCCATAATGCTGAGAATTCGACCCTATCAGACAAAATATTTTAGATTTCAGAGTATGGTTTCATATAATCGGGGTTAACCTATTACAACTGGCTAATTTGTTGAAATTATAATTTGGTTTCAAAAAATTTGGAGATCAATGATTTGAAATGTCATTATTGGGTAATGTATGCTCTGTGATAACGTCTGAAAGCTGAAATTCTTTAATAGTTAGAGAAGTGACATGCGATTATCGAATGTTTTATAGGGCGAGATATTTTTGTTGTTTTTTTAATTTTATAGAGTGCATGTGTTTGTAATATTGCAAATGTACTTTTAAAGATCAATTTATTGCTGTTTTCAAAAAATGGAAGATTTTGTAAATTGATAAGCTTTTATAAACAACAAATATTATCGCACTGCGGGTACTTTGTGTTTAATGTTTGTGAAACTTAAAAAACTAGCCTAGTTCGTTTACGGCTAATATTGCATAGATCTACATCAATTTTGGCAAAGTATTAAAAAAAGAAGCAAAGGAAACTTATTTGTGTAAAGTTTTGTATTATTTGGACCAAAATGTTTTCAACCAATTTTTTTTAATGAGGCATATAAAAAAAAACCTTACTCAGTCTGGGAAAATTAATTTTTTTTTTTGTATGATTATATAATGACAAAAGCGATTTTGCGGCTATAGGAATGTATAAAAGGAACTTAATATCGGGAATCGATTCTATTTCTTGGGTCACACGTTATTAAAAAGTAAAAAAAATATTAAATTGATTAAAATAATATTAATAATATTAATATGGATTAAAAGGTAACGATGAGAGAAAGTATAGAAGTATAGGGAATAAATAAAAAACAACAGTTTGTACTCATCTAAACAAAACATTAGTGTCGTTATTTTAATGTGTATACATACAAACCTATGTACGTATATTTTATAATATATAATGTATACTTGGGATGACAATTCAATTCTCTCTGGATATATATGTACCTTTCTCTCTTTAATATACAGCCAAGCCCCACGTCTGTAATTTCATATTTTACGCATAATCGCTGGTTGTGCAGTTTGTTATTACCGGCATTTAAAAGCAAACAAAGAAATGGAAGAAAAGGTTTTTAATGTTGAGTATCAGTCAAAGAAAGAGTGATTACTCTAACTCAAGGTCATAAAAACAGATTGCCTGTTTTTTAATTCCATTTTTCAAATACAAACATTCATATAAGTTTTAGTAGAGACCGAATCATGGTATATTGAATATTAATTTCGCAATAGCAATATTTATGAAGTTTTTTACTTACACCAGTATAAAGAATTTCTGGATTTGATTTTGGTTCTGGCATAGAAGCAAAGTTAGCGCTGGCCGTCACATTGTTGGCCAACAGCTTGCCAGAATTTCTTAAAACGTTTGTATTTTTTAATAGGCGCAACATTTTCCTTTTTTATTAAATAACTTCACTAGTCACCAATGGAAAGTTTTGGAATAAATGGAAAAACAACTTGCAAACGATATGGTAAGCGTCTGCCGATGGACTGTTTTTTTATTTTTTCCATTTGTCTTTAAGTAGAATATGAGAAGAGAAATCTCAACAGCTGGAGATAAAAAACTGACGGTTTTTTTCTAAGTTTTCATAGCAATAAACTCTTATATATAAGCGTTGAAAAAGCTTTAAAATGAGGTAAGATTTCTATCACTAAAAAAAAAACGTTAAAATATTAATTTAAGTGCGAAATATACAAGACAGTGTACAATAGGTTTATGAATTTTATTAATTTTTGTACAAATATCCAAAATGGCAATACAAAAATATTAAAAAACGTAATCAGACTTTTTCGCTGCTATCAAAAAATGTCCCGCACCATACGAGTTGAAATTTGGTCTATATTTTTTAGTTTAAAATATTTTACCAATGCTTTAAATAGTTTTAAAAATATGAAGTTTATAAATACACACACTTTTTGTCGGTTTCATAATGTCGTACAAGAAAAGTAATAAATCTATGAAAAAAATTATCTGCGAGTTTTTAGAAAATTCATTTTGTAAGGAAGGTTTTTCTGTCAAAATGATCCGCAAACAAGATTTTCATTTTATTCATTTTTGTAGTGGTAAGTGAAAAAAAATGTAAACTCAAGTATATACATATTTACTTCGAGATTATGTGGGTTGGAATATAAAAAACAAAAAAACTAGTTTTTTCTAACATTTATTTTGTTGAAAAAAGAAAATATTTTGTTTATTATCGTTAAAGTAGAAAAATTAAATTTAATTATAAATTATGTTTTAAGTTTAGCATAACTGTTCTTGAAAAATAGGTATTAATCAACATTTAATTTTCTAAACGAACCTTCCATGCCGAAAAGATTTTCAAAATCAATGGGTTTGCCAGGTCTTAAATGTTCATCGGTACCATAAAGTTCTTCGCTTTCCTTAATATAATCTCTAAACTTCATGAAACGTTTTTCGAAATCATCGATTAAATCGTTTACCGAACTATTTTCACCACCATATTCTTTAGGCCAATATTTCAGAGGTATGGTTTCATATAACTTCTCATAATTGGTGCCATAAATAATACTCTGAAATTTTTATATATTATAAATAATAAACAAAAATATTGGAGAATTTTAAAGAACTTACCCTCTTAACTTGTTTCTCGGACATCATGGGCTTAACCAGATTATAGAATGATTCAAAAATCGATGGAGCATTAATGGCTATAAAACTTTTTGGCCTTATAGGTACAGCCTCTTCCGAAAATATTGTGAGTTTCTTCATTAAACTCATATTCATTTGGAAAAAATGTTCTTTAGTCCAATTTGTCAAGTCCATAATGTGTATAAAACCATTTATAATAGTATAATCATCTTCCAAAAGTGTCATTTCGCAAGCAGCCTGATAAATACGCATAACTTCGGTGAAATTATATTTACTTGGATCTATAGCACCAGCACGCATTATCATAATGCGAGGACCCTCGCCATTTAAAGGAGTAGGCAAAGCTATGGCTACACCTAATCTTAAATATTCCTTAACTGTATCTTCGCTCATACCTTTAAGGGTAAATAGTTCTGGATACTTTGTACGCAAAGCATAGAATTTATCAATTTTCGATTTTGCCTTTTCCAAACTATATTTACAGCCTCGCAAAAATGCCACCAACCATTGATCATCTGTGCGGGCCCTCAGATGAGGTTGTTGTTCGATCCATGTCTTTAACGTTTCAATATCGGCATCAATACGTGAAGGATCTTCGTTAAGTTCTTCTATAGCGACTTTTTGTAAAGCCGGTGTCAATGGTCTTATCTTGGACATAATTTTCTATTTCGGCTAGTGTTCGCTAGTCTCTTGACACCTTCAATATACTTTATCGAATGTTTGCAGTTTTTTTTTTCTATTTTCACATTTAATAATTGTATTTAACAAATGTATGTATATAAAACGTGAATTTTATTGATAAGCTACGGATACTCGTTTTTTTCTCTTTTTTTAAATCTATCGTTCTTTTCCGATAAGATAATTTTGGAAACAAATAACATTATATTTTTTAGTATATGAAAAATTATTTTATAGTATATTTAGTTAAACTAGAAATAAAATATGTCTCTTTGAAATGCGGTTAAAACCTAAAACCTAAAGCGTTACAAATTTGCGAAAAGTGTTATAAAAGTTAAGTAAATTTATCTGATAAAAAAAAACTAGCTACGCCACTGCGTGCTTCGTTGTCCTTATCTAGCATATCTACATTTTTTATTCTTTTTCTGCATTTCATATTCTTCCGGCTTTCCACAAACATATATTCAAACACACATTCATTTTTACACATACGTATATATCCAGTATTCTTTGCTATCCCTTCATAAAAAAGTAATATCTATCATCTTACCCAAATTTCCCGCTTCTTAGTTGATATCCACATCAGCTTGGACTGTTACCGTACTCCACAAATTCAAAATTCCAATACTTACTTTGTGTAGGAGGTACCATGCCCACTTGTTGCAATCACTATTTCTAAAAAAAACATCAGTGAAAGTAGTCCTTTCCTTTGTTAATTGGTTGAGTAGTCTCGGGTTATACATATATAATAATTTTATATAAGCGAAAATCGCTTAATATCACCAACCAAAGATTATCGGAAGATATTAAGTAAATTAATTTCTTGGGTTTTTCCTTTTATAAAAATAAAGCCATGGAGATTTCGAAAATCTATAGTTTAAAAGGTCCATTTTCACCTGTAAACAAATATTTTTGAGGTACTTCAACGTATACTTTATTTTGGACTTTTAATCAAACCGTAATAATATAACTCTAGATTTCCGATCATATTTTCAGTTTTATTGATTAAATTTTAATACTTAAACTTATGATTGCTGTATATAAAAGTGAAAAGGGAACTCATTAGTAAAACTAAATCAAAGATAAGTTCTTATTGCACTTTGTATCCGTCAACATACGTAACGAAAATACTTACTATACCCTAATACAACTTTTTAATGAGCCATTTACTATTCAAACATGAGAATGATAAACACTTACAGATAAAAAAAAGTTCTTAAAATATTTGTATTATTAACTTACTATGGAGGTACCAGGCGGACTTCCTTTTCAATAATGAATATTTATCACTTTATATTAAAATAATGAATTGTTATGCATTCGAAAATCTTATTATCGAAAATCTTATTATATGTAGCTCCATTTACAGTCTTCCCGACCAGCTTGCTTTAGTTAAAGCTTTATCATATCAATATAACTCTTATCAATACCTTTGAATATCTCATCGACGTGCTTACAGTTCCATTAGTTTGTGACTACGAAATTATTTACATTTTTTAAGTAAATCGGAAAAAAACGCTCGCATTCAATTTAGTTTCAAGCTCTTAACATTAATAAACTTCAGTAAAAGTGCGGTAATAACTTTTTTAAATTTTATAAAATTGTCAATTCACTTAGACAAAAACACATATAAAAAAGAAATAAACAAAATGGTAAAAATACGTCCTTTGCCGCCACACTTACAAAAAGTGGCCATAGAGGACCTGAACGAAAACCCAGAACGTATAGAAAAAGATATGCAAACTCTTAAAACGTGGATAGAACAACAGCCTCATCTGAGGGCACGTACAGATAATCAGTTTCTATTGGCATTTTTACGGGGGTGCAAATATAATTTAGAAAAGGCCAAAATCAAGATTGATAACTACTACATGTTGAGATCACAGTTTCCCGATTGTTTTACCTTAAGGAATTTAAATGAAGACAGAATAAGAGAATTACTTCAAAAGGGGTAAGTGATTTACAAAACTGGCGTTATTATTATTTTTTTTTTTTTAAACTTTTTATATAAATTTTATATTACAGCTTTTGTGCGATTTTACCTACACCTTTATATGAAACTGGCCCAAGGATAATGCTTATACGCTATGAAGTTTATGATCCTCAAGAGTGTACATTTGAAGAATTGATGTGTTTAGCCCAAGCCTGTAATGAGATTTTAATGTTGGAAGACGATTATGCCGTTGTTAATGGTTTTATACATATAGCCGATTTAAAAGACTGGACGAAGGAGCACTTTTTTCAAATGACTCCAAACATGATGAAAAAAATGACTGTGTACAGTGAAGAAGCTATGCCTTTAAGACCCCAAACTACTCATCTTATAAATACTCCCGCGATATTTGATACAATTTTTAATCTAATAAAACCTATGATGCCTCAAAAACAAATCGATAGAGTAAGTAACTTATATTTATGAAATTGGTCATCAAATTTTTATAAAAAAAAATCTGTTTTAGATGGTTCTTCATGATACAAATTACGAAAAAATGTATGAAACCATACCACTCAAATATCTGCCTAAAGAATATGGCGGTGAAAATGGTTCTCTACCGGATATAATCGAAAAATGGGAAACAAAATTTTTATCCTACATGGATTATTTTAAAGAAGATAGTAAATATGGCACTGATGAGGATTTGAGACCTGGTAAACCTATAGATTTCGATAGACTGTTTGGTATGGATGGTTCATTTCGAAAGCTAAATGTCGATTAGGTGTATAAGTATAATAGAGAAGAGAAAAATAAATTATAAATAATAAAATATTACAAAAATTAGTTATCGCCTCTGTTCAAGTTTGCAAATCGATGTGAATCATATGTTCTTCTATAAATGGATTATATAGCATATTTTTAAAATTATTGGAACGGCCCTAAAATGCCGGGAAATAACAAAGAACACTTTTTCTTCTTCTCGCTTTTGCAGTCTCAGAAGAAATAAATTTATGGATTTCCAGTCCACGGGGGTTGGTCAATAAGTCCATGACTTTATGAATTTTCTGCTTCTTAACTGGAAGAGCAACACAGTCTGTCAGTTGACTACTGACAACTACAGCTGTGAACAAGCTGCGTCAATAATTTTGTGTTAAAGTTCCATGGATAGTGAACTTCCATGTAATTTAAGGAGAAAATGAAAAAGGCAGTTTCGTGTGCTAGACTAAGCTTGTAGATACTATGGCAAATCTGCACCACCAACGTCTGTGGTAAAGTGATTTTCTGAACTTCGTTGTAGCCGTACAAGCATGAAAGGTGCCTGATGCTCCGCACGTCTAGTTGAACTCTTTACCAAACAAAACAATAAAAAAATTCCCGACAACATGTTGGTCAATTGAAGATTGCAAGTGCAAGGTATTGTAAAAGCCATAGGAATATCACATGACTCAGTGGCATCAAATTTTGAGCGTTCACTTAGGTATGAGAAATCTTTTTGAAAGACCACAACCGTTATTATGTGAATACCTTGCAGTATTTTTTGGCGTTGTACAACATTAATATCAGAACTTTTTACGTCGCCGATTCCGCGTACGAAACCACACACTGGAGACCTAACAACAGCAGTCAAAACAGTAATTTTCTCGGTGTGAATCGACGCCAAAACGACCAAGATGAGCTTGTCAACCAATAACGTCTGTATAATATATATTGAATACCTTCAAACAAGTGAAACAAATTATATTATTGCCATTATTATTGGGTCGTTTTAATGGGGATTTAAATAACTGTTTTTTGGTCAAGAAAAAAAATTAAACTTCACCAGGACAATGTATACATGTGCAATTTCAATGGCGGAAATCCATGAATTAAATAAAAAATAAAACTATTTGTATCTAAGAGATAAGATTACATGCACTTTGTGTAGTTTTAATACTTGCCTTGTTCTTTAGCCGTCAATATTTAGGCATACTTTATATATCATTTTGTTTCTGCTATGGTAAGCTTATCTACTACAATGTTTTTATCCAGAGCTGAAATTCCTGAGACATCAGTTATTTATAATTCGAAATAGTTAAAAATTAAGTTCTTCAGCCCCGAATGTTCCGCTGGTAAATTTTTACACCGGTACATTTTTAAATATCTCGTTATAACGGATATACTGCTCGTCAATCTTAATGGCCGTAATCACGATCTCTAAACAATTATGTAGTCTGGTAGCCATCGAGACAGCAATTAAGGAAAATTTTATTTTGAATTTTTGATTCTAAACAATGATATTATAAGATGGCGCTTGACTATGACTGTAAAATTGGTTAATTTTTACACTACACAACACTTCCAAAAGCAGTGCTACCAAGTTTTTAAATAATTATAAAATAATTCATAGATATTGCAGCGATACGTATAACGAATTTCTGAAAAGACTGTTATCACTGATTCAAGTAATTTATTCTTTTTTTTATTTTACTCACCGGAAAAAATGAATAATTTTTTAAAGTTACTAATCGAGAAATACCGAATACAAATATTTGCTTTAAGTTAGAATTGTCGGTTTAAAAACATAATAGGTATTTATTAAATAAAATTTTTATGTTTTTGTAGTCAAAATGTTTTCAGATATGATTGGCAAATTAAACTAGGCATTCGGCCGATTAAAATATTAAGTGTATGAGTGAGAATTGTTATCATTTTTACTGTTAATGTCAATGAATTAACTTTTTCTATGATATATGACGTTTGATATCAGTAAAATAAATTTGCTAAACTCCAACAACAACTGTAATTTGTTAATGTTCAAGACGTTATATGTACTCTATACGTATATGGTAATATAGAGTAATAAAATTCAAACAAAAAATGTACAAAAAGATAATACAATTGTTGTATTCGTAAGTAAATAGATGTCAAATTTGATATATATTTCATACATATATATTTTTGGAGGCATACAAACCACTTCTATACTCATTCATTTAGTGTCATTTAAGCACCTGCTACGCGAGGTGTTGGTTAAAAATTTAAAATAGAATAGAAAGTCAACAAGTTAATTAAAATAAAGTTAAAACAACAAATTTCACGTAATAATAAAAAACAACAAATACAAGTACGTTAGTATTTAAATTAAAATTTAACACTTGGTCATAAAGTCATTTGTTTTTTTTAATATACATCGTCATCGTTACCGTCCGTCATGTTTCTTTAACCCACACACAAGGTGTCGAAAATGATTCATATAAGTGTTATAAAATGATAAGATTTAAAAAAAAAAACAATTTTTAAATGAATTACAGCAAGTTTTATGTTTTTGAATTGTGTCAAATTTTTGGAAAAACAAACTTAAAAAAAAACACATATTTTTATAAAACATAAATCCCCTGTTCAAACTCCAAAATAAGTTATAAAATATATGGGATTTACCGTTGTTCAATTATCGAAAACTTGTGATAAAAACTACGAGTACAAGGTAATATGAGAAACTGATCCATATATATAAAAAAAATTATTTAAAAAGTTTCGAAAATTCGTAAATAATAATTTACATACTAAAGACACGACGGTGGGCTAGAACATATTCCCAAAATGCCCATTTCACTATCGTAATATACAAGCGTTGTCAGATGCAGAAATTATTATCATTATTATTATTATTTTTTTTTATTTTATTTTTTTTTTTTTTTTTTGTTCAATGTACTAATCTTGAGCTGTATTACCCGTATTTTAAGAAAACAGTGTCTTCATTTTTTATTAATTTTGTTTGACCAACCCATATTTGCTATGGCTATATTCTAAATATTTCGCCATTGACTAAAAAATATTTTTTTCGTAACTCATGGCTAATTTTATAGGTGTTATTAACGCTGTTAATATATTAATTTTTATTATTTAGTTATCTTAAAAAATACACTCAAAGAAAAATGTTAGGAAAAAATTTTAATTTTATAATTTTTCTAAAGCAATAAAAGTTACATAAAAGCGTTATAGCATATAGTGTCGTTTTACAATCGCAATTGTTTAACGTTTTTATTTTGTACTGCATAGCTTCAAAACGTTCAACATACACTTCTTTTTAATTTATAAGGATTAAGATTATTCTTTGATTAAGATTATTCTACATTTGATCTTACTTTCGTACAGCCAATACAAAATTTTAATTGTTGAATGCTCTTAAAATATTGGAGTATCTAGAAAAGTAACTGCAGTAACCACAACTAAGTTTAAAAGGCCTAATAAAACGTCTGCAAATGAAGTTTTTGAGCTTTCATATTTATTCATAACTAAGCTTACATTAAAACCTGAAACTTATCTAGATTAATACTATTTATTGAAGGCATTGTAGCGTAGAACTTCAAATAGTCAGTTTTAGCTAGCAAAAGGAATGAAAAGGGTAATAAGACTAGTCCTCATTAAACTTATGTAAATGGAGTGCTTGATATACCATATTTGCTTCTAGATACCATTTAGAGCCGAATGGTACCCTTAAATATCATATTAGTTTAGGATGCAAATCTATAAGTCATACTCTTACAAAAAATATTAAAGAAAAAAATAATTTGAATTTAATAAAAGTATTTAATGATTTTTTCTAGGCAAAAATGTATATAATTTAAAATAATGCCAGCTATACTGAAAAGAAAATAAGATCTATATATCTAATAAATGCAAAAATATTTTGTAGTGTAATTAATAATTAAATAGTTTTTATCCTTATCAGTTCCAATAGTGTTTGTTACTTTTATAGTATATGTACTTATTTATATAGACAAAATTCTTATCATATTGACAGAAATATAATAAAATAATCACCCGAAATAGATTGGAAATAAAAAGCAAAGAAGTGATTTCACCCTATGTAGAGAACATGTGTAATTATTTAACCATTCCATTGCAAATTCTATAAATTCTAAATGAAAATTTTACATTTTTTACTTAACTTTCGTTAACTACTCTCTTATCATCAATAAAAATAATAATTGATAACTTTGTGTATTTTTATTTTTTTAGATCAATATGTCTAAAATTCGTCCTCTACCAGAGAAACTAGCACTAAAAGCCCAAACAGAATTAGGCGAAAACCCAGATCGCATTGACGAAGATATTCAGGTGTTACGTGAATGGATCTCGAAACAACCGCATTTGAAGGCACGTACGGATGATCAATTATTGGTGGCATTTTTACGCGGCTGCAAATATAGTTTGGAGAAGGCTAAACAAAAGATTGATAGCTTTTATGCGATGCGAAATGCGGTGCCAGAATTATATAAAAATCGTTTTGTAGATGATAAGGCTATTGAAATATTAAGACAGGGGTAAGTTTAATAAAAAAAGTTATACTAGAACATATGGCGATTTTAATCAATAAAACAAATTGTGCAAGCAAATTTATATAAATTTATATAAACAAAACAATTACTTTACGATATGTTACCTTAACAAGACTTTAGAACATTCGCATAATATGCTGACAAGTCATAAAATGTTTCGAAATTTTCCGTTTTAAATATATGCAAAGAAATTTGAATATTTTTTATATTATTCGTAGCTGCTTATTACGTCTACCGAAGCCTTTAAGTGAAGATGGACCCCGAATTCATATTTCCCGTTATGGCATGTACGATACGAATAAATTCAATTTAACCGAAGTAGTGAAAGTAGGCACCATGCTAGGTGAAATACAGTTTCGTGAAGATGACAATACCATGGTTATGGGTTTTCTTGAAGTTATAGATCTTAAAGGCGTATCAGCGGGTCATATATTTCAATTTGATGCGGCTTTAGTGAAAAAACTTGCCGTACTAGGCGATAAGGCGTGGCCCTATCGACCAAAAGGCTTTCATTTTGTGAATGCACCCTCGGGAACTGAGCGATTACTATCGTTAGCCAAAAGTTTAATGAGTGAAAAGATAAAACAAAGGGTGAGTTTTTCGAAAAAAAAAAAAAAAAACACAAATAATAATTTTTTTTTAGTTCCACATTCATTCCAAATATGAATCCCTATATGACTATATACCACAAAACTGTTTACCTAGCGAGTATGGTGGTAGTAATGGTACCATACAAGATGTGATCGACACCTGGGAAAAGAAACTATTGGATTACAAATCATACTTTGAAGAAGAGGCTCAATATTGTACAAATGAAAAACTAAGACGTGGTCGACCTGTAAACTCGGAAACATTGTTTGGTATAGAAGGGTCTTTTAGAAAACTAGATATTGATTAAGTTAAACAAATGTAATATAAAAAACGAAAAATATAAATTTTTATAAGTAAAGCCAAAAATTTCGTTTTTTTAGACATTTTTATACAATATTCTAAGCAAACGAACTCACTCGCTTCACCAACTTTTAAGGCCCAAAATTTATAATTTTGCCATTTTGTAAATATATTTGTGAGCTTCATCATAATAGGGATTTGATTCTTCTCTTACTCTAGTTAACCAATCACGAATCTTTTGGAATTTTTCCGGTACTTCATATTTGCAAAGTTCTGTAATGAGAATCATAAAATTCTGCTTTACTGCTTTCATATCTATTTGATTTAAGACTTACTAGTTTGTTCGATTTCACTGGCACCAAACAAATCGGCAATTGTTATTTTTTGACCAGTAAGGAAATTTGAGTCTTTTAACCAAATTTGCTCTAACAATTTTAAATTGTCTTCCATACTACTAATAAGTTTTGCACTATGTTCTGGAGTAGGCGCTTCGGCTAAACCGCTCATAGGCATAAGCCAGCCACGTCTAAAATAATAACCACAGCCGGCACGTAAAGTTAAATGTTGCCATTCTAAAAATTCATCAACGCGTGAACGTTTAAACAAATCTTTAGGATAGAGTTCGGTACTAAATAAACCTTTGTCGGCTAAATATCTGAAAATTAAAGAAAAAAGTATAAAATATTTTGCACTATAAATTTAAAAGATAATAATTACCGCAACATCGCCACTGATTCTGATAAATGAAAATCTCCGTCTACTAAAGCTGGAACCTTTTGAAAACGATTGATTTTTTTAAATTTTTCCGTAAGTTGTTCCTCTAAAAGAATTTTTTGCACTTATAATTCTATTATAGTTTTTTATGTTACCACACTTACTTTTTCTTAAAGCCACTGGACAGTCCTCGAAAGGAGTTTTACCCATTTTCAAACCTATCCATAAGGCCCGGGAAGGTTGTGATATAAAATCATAGTAAATTTTCACTAATTTCGACATGTTTACTTGTATTTTTATACTAAAAATATTTGCTCTTTTACGAAAGAACTATATTAACATCTGTTTCCCTCAAAAGCCTATTTTCGTCTAAAGTTCACTTAGAGCTTTTTCCCTTTAGTTTATGAAAATTATGAGTCTTATCAAATTTGTTGTACTCTCTCAGTGAATAGTTGTTTAAAGAGCTATTTTTTCTAAAAAAAAATGATTATGATAATATCATATCGCTGGCTTAATATAGAAATGCCGTATGGCGATTTCTTGCTATTTTACAGAAGGAAAAATCTGCAAAACCTAAAAAAAAATCGATACAATTTATTTCAAGTTTTTAAGTAAGAATTTTTTTTTTCTTCAAAAATAAAATTGAATTAGGGCTTTTTATAATAAGCTATAAATCAACTATTTTTATTATTTGCGTTTTTAACTTTTTCTCGTAGTATATCGTGATCTATCTTTGAAAATCACGGAGGTGTATTTGGAGGTATACTACGAGAAAAAGTTAAGAACGCAATTTTGAAAAAAATCTTGATACGCCCTTTCTATATTAAGCTAACGACATACGGAAAGTGTTGTGGATGGAACGCAATGTAATTATAAAAACTTACAACTGCTAAATTAAGGCTTAAATTTCTTGAAACAATCATTAGAAAACATTTATTAAATTTTTTTAAAGAACTAACAATTTTTCTTAACTAAATGGCAGTTTAAATTGCTTATGCTTGCGATTTTTTGTATATAAAGTGATGAGCTTTATCATAAAAGGGATTCGTTTCTTCTCTAACTCTTGACAACCAATCAGCTATTTTTGGGAATTTTTTAGATACATCATATTTGCAAAGTCCTAAAACACAAATTTCAATTAATAATTAAGCATTTTATTATTCAAAGACGCAACAACTCACTGGTTTGTTCGATTTCACAGGCTCCAAATAAATCGGCTATAGTCAACTTATTGCCTGTTACAAAATTCGAATCTTTTAACCAGATTTTCTCTACTAATTTCAAGTTTTGTTCCATTTCTTTGATCAGTTTATCAATACCTTCCTGGGAAGGCATATGAGCCAAACCATTTATAGGTAAAAGCCAACAGTGTAAAAAGTAAAATGCACAACCTGCACGTAGAGTTAAATGTTGCCATTCCAAAAATTCGTCGACACGAGCACGATTTTTTAAATCTTTGGGGTAAAGTGCGGGAGTAAAAAACTGTTTTTCGGATAAATATCTTAAATTAATAAAAAGCTTCATTATTCATCATTAAAATAAAATTCTACTATAATCAAAAAAAAAATCTAAAAATACCTTAAAATGGCTACAGATTCTGATAAATGAAAATCACCATCTACTAAAGCGGGTACCTTTTGGAAACGATTAATCTTTTTATACTCTTCTGTAAGTTGTTCCCCTATATAGATAAATTTTGAGTAAAGTGGTCTTATATTATTATTAATATTAATATAGGTACTTACTTTTTCTTAAAGCCACTGGGCAGTCTTCATATGGAGTTTTACTTAACTGCAGGCCTATCCACATAGCCCGTGAAGGTTGAGACATTAAATCATAATAAAATCTAACCAACTTAGACATTTTCTTAGGTTTTCTTAATAAAAATACAGCAACATTTGTTTCAGAGAAAAATAAAACAACCGGTCCCACTGGGTTGAGCTACTGGTCTAAAGTTCATTTAAAGCTTTTTTCATTTGTTACGTTCTCTAACTCTGCATATTTTGTTACATATTTATTTTTTTATGATTCCAACGTATTATAATTATTAAAGCTTTAAAAAGAGCATACATATAAAATGTACATACATCAGAGATGTGAAAGTTCGTACAAATACACATACTTTTTGAGCACTATTTCTAAGTCGAAAGTGTAATAAAAACCCCAATGACTAATTTAGCAATATTTCAAAATTTCACATTCATGTCTGTTTCGACTGACTGCAGTCTAATCTAATTTATGATATAATTTGTTCTATTACAATTAATAAAAGAGAGAGCAAGCAAGAAGTGTATCATAAATTAAACAATAATTGTTA
Organism: Wohlfahrtia magnifica; assembly: GCA_023159175.1. Lineage (NCBI taxonomy): Eukaryota > Metazoa > Arthropoda > Insecta > Diptera > Sarcophagidae > Wohlfahrtia > Wohlfahrtia magnifica. Next base: position 623,010 of record JAKWBJ010000033.1, on the reverse strand, counting down.
AATTTATTTACATTAAATAGTTAGCACAAATTAGCTTCCAGTACCTTTTTTTAGAGTTTTTACACACATACGTATTTATGTATAAATTAAAAATCAAAAAAAAGAATATAGTACGGACTAAAAAAAATACACTTTTTCATGAAAATTAGTACAAATTACAAAATCTTATTACCATCCCTACATACAACATAACTATAATAAAAAAGCTTTATCCAAGAGCTATAAGAGCATAAGAAAAGAAATTTCTCCGTACTCTCTGTTGATAAACATTAAAAAATACACTGAGAAAAATAAATGTTTAGATTTCACAAATTATAAAATTTATTAGTTGCTTGCGATTTAATCAATATTTAATTTACGGAAGAAACTACTAGCGTTGAAGAATCCGCTTGCACTTCTTTCTTCTACAGTTTCTGGTCGCAATTTTTCGTCTACACCATATTTGACATCTTCATCAAAATAATTTGTAAAATCCTTAAGGGTTTGTATATATATACTGCTGGCTTCTAATAACGAACCAGCTGTCCCACCATATTCCTCAGGCAAATATTCTATGCCAATAGCTTGTTGTAAAGATTCTAATGAAGCGTGTACATTAAGCTAAATGAAAAATTGTTATTATAAAATTTTGTTAAATATTTAAACTTATAAAAACGCACCAGCTCCTTTTGTTTCATCACAGTACGTACGAGACTTAATATTATTTGCACTTCTTTCGAGGCATTCACTATATGGGTGGCCTTTAAATTGCATGGTATGCCATATTCTAACATGGATGCCATTTGTTTAAACAATTTTAAATCGAATTGTCTTAAAAAACCAAGAGATATTTTAGAGCAATCAACAATTTCCACTATACCAGCAATATTCCAATTATCGTCAGTATTTATTTCGATTTCGGAACGCATTACATGATAACAAAACATATCAGCTATCGAATGTAGAGAAGGATTTATATTAGCCATAATTGTTAAGTGTATACGAGGGCCACCAGGTCCTAATGGTTTTGGTAATAAGTAAAATATGCTGGAAAATTCAATTAATATTAAATATTTATATTTTGCGACAGAAATTAAGTATTAAAAAAAACTTACTTCGTTTCTGCTATTTCTAATATTTTATCATCAACACGATAGGATTTCATCAGATCTTTGGCCGATGACTTATAGGTATAAAAGTAATCGATACGTTGTTTGGCACATTCCAAATCATATTTACAAAAGCGTAAAAATGCTAACAAAAATTGATCATCTAGTCTTGCTTTTAAGTGCGGTTGTTTTGCCAACAATGAACGGAAGGCATTTAAATCATCTGGAATACGAGTTTTATCCTCATTTAAATCCTTACGAGCTATTTCATCTAGTTCAGTATTTAATGGCCTTAACTGAGTCATAACGGTAAGTTAACTGAAAAAAATGTTTGTCTAGTTAACGTTCCAAATTATAACTGATTCCATTCAAAAGATATTTTAATGGACAAAGCGTAATATAAAATTTTTAAAAGATAAGATATTGTAGCGCTATTCCATAATCACAATCGAAAGCCAACAAAAACAAAGAACACGAATATCTTTCTTTTATTTATTATTTTTTTGTTTATATCGATCGCTTAAATTGTTTGTACTATAATATAATAAAAGAGTTACAATACTGCTAACGTGACTATAGAATTTTTAATTTTTGTGCAAAAATAGGATTTCACAAGATATAATTTTTGAACAACAATAACTTAGTTATTTTGTTAAAGTTTCAATGATTTCATATTTAGGTATTCAAACGACCTACACTAACAACTTATTTAAAGCAGAAGAATGTTATCGATATCAAGTTAATGGCCAATGCGTTATTAATCTATTTCACAATAAATCTATTGAGCTTAGTTTATATTCAGGTGTACCACATTCATACTCTTTTGATTGTAGGCTAAACCTCTTAAGGACTGCGTCAAAAAGGTTGTCGGTTTAAATGCAACCCATTATTCATATTAACATAGTTGCTTTTTACGTTGAGGGCATGAGAATTTTTTTTAATATTCAATGAAACAACCATATCTCTCAAACGTCTAAAATGATATAAGAAATACCTCAAATCGTCTGACCTTTTATCCGATCAAAATGGTTAATCTTTACAAGCTATTCAAAATCCGTTTTGGAGCTTCTTGAGAAACGTTAAAACCTCTATTCCATTGAAACTACAACGTAAAGTTTCAGACATTATAAACAACCTTGTTCGTGATAATCGCTTGTTTTTAAGTAGACCTCCCAATAATTTTTTATGTATGTATAACATACATAGCAAAAATAGGCTTTTAACAAACAAAATTTGTTCTAATAAATTACTAACATTTTAATTGACAATCACGTGACGAAAAACCAACATGCATATGTATTTTTTTTCTTGTTAAATTTTAATGAAAATGCTTTTAATATGATTTTGAATTAAATGACATTATTGACTGATTTCGTGAAAATCTACGCAAATTAACAGGTGTCAATGACAAAATCTTATCAGTTTTTCACACAAAAATCTAAATGCTTTAATAAAATTAAAATATAAAACGCAAAGATAATATTTATTATACAAATACCTGTTTAACGCTCAGGAGGAATCAATATGGTATCTTCTGCGCTTAAATTGTAAAGAAAACCAAAAGTAATAAGGAAAAAATCATGTCAGTTGAGACCGAGGTAATAAATTAACATTATATAAAAATTTAAAATAATTTGTTTAATAATAGAAATAATTATTTATTTAGTTTGATTTTAGCCAATGGAACTTTCCTGAAGATCGAATTTGGCTTCATATACCCGACGGAGAAATGATTGCCAAAATCTGTACTTTTATACCAATTTTGGTATTCGGTTTGATTGGCAATTATGTTATAGTACGTTTAATCGTTTTGAATCGCTCTTTGAGAACACCCACCAATTTGATTGTAGTCAACATGGCTGTTGCCGATTTCTTAGTTTTACTTATATGTCCTGTTTTATTTATGATAAATGATTTCTATCAAAACTATATGTTAGGTTCAGCAGGTTGTAAAATGGAAGGATTTTTGGTGGGAGTTTTCCTAATAACGGCTGTTTTAAATCTATCTGTCGTCAGTTATGATCGCTTAACGGCCATTGTTTTACCTTCAGAGACTAGATTAACCATAAGAGGAGTTAAAATTGTTATATTTCTAACATGGCTAGCGGGTATATTGTTAGCTTTGCCATTAGCCATATATCGAACATATAAGGTAAGTCTAAACAAAATATTAAAATGAGCAATTTGTTGCTTCTTTTTCCAAAAATTTTTAGTTTAAATATTTTATAGAACTTTTAATTTAAAATTTTAAACATTTTTTAAGGAGCGTCAATGGAAAAACTTTAAGGAAACCTATTGTAAAGAAAATCCTCAAATATTACCTAAATATTGGTATGTTTTAATAACCGTCATGGTATGGTTACCATTGGGCGTAATGCTTATCTGTTATACTGCCATATTTTACAAGGTATTACCCTTCAATTACTTTAACCAACTATCTAAAAAAAATCTCTTTCAGTTGGATCGTTATGAAAAACGTAATTTAAATCGTGAACATCCCTTAACCGTTTCCTATAAGAAGACCGTGGCTAAAACTCTATTTATTATATTGATCGTTTTTGTAGCCTTACGTTTACCGTTTACCATATTGGTGATATTACGTGATCAAATGATAGCCAACACAAGTGATGTGGTTAATAGTACTTTTCGCGTTTTATGGTATATATCGCAATATCTTATGTTTCTTAATGCTGCCGTTAATCCTGTTATTTATGGTTACAAAAATGATAATTTTCGTAGAGCCTATGATCAGACTCCTTTGTGTAAGTGTCATAAAAAATCAAAACCAGCTGGTAATACAAAAACAAAGGAGCCCAAGGTAAACAGTTTCTTATTTATAAAAATAATAACCAAATGGATTTGATTTTAGCAAAATAATAACTTTGGGTCTCAAATGCTTTTCAATTGGTTTGGAGCTCATAACTGTTGTTTTTGTTTAAAATCTGGAGACTCTTCCAATTTTAATAGAAAACGTGAAAACCTACCTATAGGTATAATAAAGTCTATTAAAGAGGATGCTAGCTGCAAACAGTTGACACCGAAACCTACTGCTATTGTATTAGATAATGAGGGTTTTATTTAAATATTTCATAACAAATAATAATAAAAATGTAAATTAAAAATAATAAAAAATCATTAAAATTACTTAAAAAACATTAACCTTTTTATTTTTCAATAAATCCATACTAGTGAGCTATGTTATAACGACAACACTGTATTAATTTAATGGAATCCTAATAATAAAATATTATGAATGAACAGTTATTATTCCAGAATTAACTACTAACTGTGCAATGAGCAAAATTAAAATATTTTTATAAGAACCAGTAGTTAATTAATATGCATTCAGTGAGGATTTTAGAAAAGTTATAATTAAAATAAAAAATGTATTATAAATTATATTGCTTATTGAATTTAGTAATATTTTTTATACATTTAAAATGTTTACAAGCATTTAATGTAAATTTCCGCTATAATTACAACTTACATGCGCAACCTTTTAATACACAAATCTACAAAAGAGAATTAAATCAATTTTACGATAAAGGTAAAAAAGAAAAACCACTAAAACTTTAAAAAGAAAAATATTGTAAAAACTCATGTTTTTATTTAACAAATTTTATATACAAATTCAAATATCATACATATTACTTTATGCCAAATAATATCTGTTTCATATAACCGGAATTATGTTGTTCCAAGTATTTTATAAATAAACCCATATTCATAACGCCCTCCTCATTCTCCATATCATCACAAAATAATTGCTCTTTAAAACCTTCAAACCGGCGTAACTTATCTAGTTTTCCATGGAGTTCACGTTTCGATTCTACTTTACAAATGAAAATTTTCTGCCAATGCATAGCCTTGATAATACGCCAAAATTCCTGAGTACTTTCCCTTAAGCCCTCCACGCATATAATACCCGGTTTGCCCGGCCGACTAAAACCTGTTAGATCCAAGTTTCTTGATTGCTTAACAATTTCCTGCCGTTTTGTTTTCGACTTAATATGATGAGAGTATATCCATAGCCTTTCAAATTCAATTAGTTCGTCCCCGGTTTTAATTTCCGTAGCTGTTTCATTTGATTCAATTTCCTGATTATCTTTTTTTATTAAACCTTCAATTTCATCTTGTAACCAACTTAGGACTTGAAAAATATAGGCTTCCATTTTATCCATAGTGTTAACAAATTGCTCTATGTTTTTTTTCAAATACATTTCCTTATTTTTGCTTAACAAAGGCGTATGTACAATGATTATGGCATTCTCTAGTGCGGGATACAAATGTGGCAATTCTATACGTACATCCAATTTTGCTTTTCCCTTGATATGTTGTATTTCAAGTTTAATATTATAATCCAATTGTGATTTTAAAATTAAGGCCAAATTTTCATTGGTGGGGTGTTGAAGAAACTCATTAAAATCACTTATTACACCAGGGTCAAATATATGCATTTCTCCAGGAGAACAATAGATAGAGGATAACATATCGACTTCTTCTAGTTGTTTGCCAATACAATCCTTATATAACTGCAATTGATCACTCATGATCTCCTTAACAAAAAAAAAAGAAAAATAATTTTTTTTATTTTCCTTTTACAGCTTTGTTTTCTTTAAAAGGTTTTGAAAAGATAGCATCTATACCGATTATATTCCCTATTGATATATGTTTAATCAATATGGAGGATAGCAGATATGTCTCAGCTTTGCATAGGGAAAGAAATGGAACAAGGCATTTTGTGGTACTTAGAATGGTGGTAAATATAAAAATGGATCAAATCTAATTTTGAATTTGTTAATTATTTTTACTATTTTTTAAGAATGAATCTTATGACTTGATAGCTGATGTAGCCACTCCTAATGCCATTGCCATGGACTGTATTAGTTATAATAATAGCGGTTATGTAGCAATTGCGCTAAATTTAACCCAATCTGTTAATAATGCAAAGCATGCTTCTCCCCTTTACCAGATTGCCGGAAATCGCTTAAGAGCCGTACAGTATTTTTCTGCACCAAATCTTATGTCCGTCTATTTAAAAGTAAGTGGTAACGATTTTTTCCTTCTCCACACTTACGCCAACTCCAAAGGTACACCTAATCTATATTGTCCGTATTTCAAATGGTCTGGTACAAGTTTTAATAAAATTGGCCAAATACCCTGTAGTAATGCCCGCCAATTGGCTCCGTTTTCCATAGACTATGAAAGTTATGTGGCCGTAGCAAATTATGCTGATCAAAGTGGCCGTACAAATACATATTCAGAAATTTATAAATTTTCCCAAGAAAAGAATAAATTCGAACTTTTTCAAAAAATCAAAACCAATGGTGCAGTTGATGTGAAATACTTTAATGTACCATATAACGAAGCGAGTATGCAACATTTTTTGGTGTTTGGTAACTCCATAAGTACAACATCTACAACCAGAAGAGAAAAAGCTAGACAAACTGATACAGATTTGGAAGCCGATTCTGTATTTTACATATACGATAAGGAAAAATTTATACCATATCAAAAACTGTCTTTGTACGCAGTTCAGAAATTTTTACCAGTACAGGTAAGCACTCTTTCTTGAAACTCGTAATTGTCTTTTTATTCCAAATCTTTCAAATTTAGAACTTAGAAGGCGAAAAATTTATATTGTTAGTAGCTTGTCAGGATCAAGATATTAAAATTTATAATCTAAATGATGGTAAATTTGAAGAATCAAAAATACAATTTACCGAGGGTGCCTTGGCTAAAGGTATAGCGAATATGCGTATTTATCAGGAGCATGAAAATAGCTATTTAATCATAGCAAATGAACTAATGGCCGACAATGAGACCAATATATTTTTACCAATTTTTAAGCAAGAAGAACATGCCAATATCTTAAGACAGCAAATGATTGATTGGGCCAACCTGGAAAGGCAACGCTTAATGGCGATAAATATTAAAGATTTGAGGGAAAGGGTAGAGGTAATTACAGTTTAAACCAAATAGACATTTAAAGCAATTTTAATAAATTCATAATTTTTAGCACAAACTACAGAGTTTGAAACAAATTAATTATCTAGAAAATATGCAGCATATACCAGAAGCCTATATACAAACTGTTACCACTGAAACGGTAATTTCTTTGAGAAACAAAAAATTTATTTAAAAAAAATTCACTCTAATATGATTTTTAGTTAATTTATCCAAATTTGAGAATGTCTGCAAACTACTGGATAATATTATCATATATAAATAAAGCTTTGGATGATCTAGAAAACAAACTTAAACAAAAGCAACGCTTTAAACGTGATGCGAAACATACAAATTATTATGACAATATGGAACATCTTTATGAAACGTTGAATTTTAAAACTCTAATCGTAAATGAATCTTTAAAAGCTAAAAGAGTTAACAAAGTTTCTGCAGAACATCCAGAATTTAAAACTATAAAAGCCAAAAAAGTAATAGTCACCGAAAAGTATAATCACACTAAGGAAAGGCTTAATATTATGCCAGATTATATAAATGAAGAAAATGAAGTCATGACAGTTAAAAATCTGCAAATCTCGGGAAAACTTAATGAATACCAATGGCAAGATTTGTTTAATCATTCTTTAAAACGTAAAGGAGATATACAATTTCTTAAAGCTGCTATACAAATTGAAAATTTAAAAACCGATACCATTGTGGTCAATAATGATAAAGTAAATGAGCAAAACTTGGGTGCCTTAATACCCATAGATGGTGGCAAATACGTTATAAACCAAGATATACAATTTGCTTATCCTGTATATGCTAATGAAGTTATCATTTCGGAAAGATTAAATAATCTTCACGTATTTAAAGGACAATTTGATGTACTACTGAAGAAATCTAATAGAACTCAAGTTATAGAGGGTCTTAAGAATGTTACCAATATAAAAGTTGTTGAACCCATTACTATAATAGTAAGTTATGAAAATATTTTTTAAAACTTGAACTAAATTAGCAACTACTTTTAGGGAAAAAATATAGGTCATCAATTGCAAGCCATTACTCCCAACAAATTTATAAATGAGCCTTTGGTTTTACAAGGCAACTTTATCATAAATGGCAATGTTTCTATATACCACCAACTAAACACTTTAGATTTAAAAGATCTAAAAGAAAAAACGTCTTTGAAACAGTCACTGGAGAAGGGTATACGAATGGATAAGAGATTGAAAGATATTAATCTTAAATTTTCACAACCTTTAAAAGCTAATGACTCTTTGATAAGTTTTGTTAATGGCCACGATCTGCAGAGATTAATTAGAATCAATGAAAATGATATACAAATCATAGAAGGGGATAAAACGTTTAATGAGAGTTTAGAAATCAAAAGAGGCTTTAGTGAAGTAAAAAATTTAAATGGTGTTGATATGGAAAAATTAGAGCAGAATGCCTTCTTAAAGCATACAAATCAAAGCATTAAAGTTCCCGTAAAAGTAGGCAAAATAACAGCTAAAAGGTAATTAAACTCCGAAATGATAATAGTAAAAGTAATTGACTTTAATTTTCTGGTTTTTCTTTGCTTTAAGCATTAAAAGTGCTAAAATTCTTTTGAATAATAAAACTCTCTCGGATTATTTAACCTCAACGGGAAATCAAACTATACTAGGATCTTTAGTTGTTGATAAACTTAAAGCCTTAAACCTAAAAGTAGAACACTTGAATACTGATCATAAAATATTTCATCAACATTTAAACGATATTTATCAACAGAAATCTCGTAATTCACCACAAGATGAAGTATTCCAAGAAAATCGTAAATTTCATGGTTCAATTTATGTTCAAAATCTTCTACTGAATACTACCATTAATAACAAAGCTGTCGAAGACATAGAAAATCAACTTTTGCAATTGGAGGGCAACATAAAATATGTGGGCAATTTCAAATTTAATTATGCTATGAGTGTAACAAATATGACATTTCAAGGAAAACTTAATGGTATATTAGCCAAAGATTTTGGCAAGTGTTGGCTGCAAAGAAAAGCTTACAAACAAGAATTTACAGCAGTCCAAACGTTTGCCAATGTCCAAGCTGAAAAGGGTATGCATTTGCTTAACAAACTGAATGGTTTTACCATGGAAGACTTTCGAACACAAACTTATTTGATTAATCAAGATGAGTACTTAGGAAATGTACATTTTGGTAAGTTTTTTCTTTTATACGAGTTTAAAAAGTAATTAAAAATAAAATCTTATTATTTAAAGAAAATCCCATCGAAATAACTGTTTCTTTAACTACACAAACCCTTAACGAGTTTTTAATACCTCAGGATTTGCTTTTAAAAAGCAACAAAGATTCTGCCATTATGCTAAACTCTTTACATATTGATAGAGATCTTAAAGTGGAAGGCATTTTAAAAAATATTACCTCAATAAATGATATAAACCTCTATAAACTACAAGAGCTACTGAACAACCCTAAACATGATACTCTATTTGTAGAAAACGCCAATTTCTCACAAACTATACCCTTATATAAGACTTTAAATAATCATAATATTAAACAAACTCTGGACACAGTTTGGCTTGCAAATGAAAATGTGATACTGCCTCATCATGTTGAAATTGCCGATGCATATTTTGAAGGTCTTTTGGAATTTGAGGTATTTCTGAATTTTTTTGCATAATTACGCGTAATATTTTCATTAAAAAATTATATTTAGGGTCCTATTAATGACATGAATTTAAAAAATCTGAGGAAAAATTATTTTAGCAAAACAAAACCTCAAAAAGCTTCCATTGAAATAGTGTTCTCTGAAGGTGCCACGTGTAATAAGGAACTGATTGTTAGTGAAATGCATGCGTTTGGTAAACTTTTTGAGCAAGAAAGGTGAGTGTGTTTAACAAACTTCACGTAATTTCGATGTTATTTCTTTAAAACTTAAAAAAATGTTAAATTCCAAACGAAATCTACTATAAGTATATATTTTGTTCTTTCTCTTCTTAGTTTGTAAACTAAGAAAAAGCCAACGTGTCAATACAGACAGACGGTTTCAGGAGGGAAAGTATTGGATTGATGGGAATTTATACATCAAGTAGTTTTGGATTAGAATGTTAATTAGATTTCCGTTTGCCATTAAATAGTCATTCGGAATCTTATAGCCTCCATCTTTTTTATGCTGGGAGAATACCGCTTAAGGTTTTTAGACTAAGGGTATTTCAGTGACTTTGTGGAGTTTTCAGACAACCGGTTAATGAATATAGAAACCTTTATAAAGAACAGCGGCTGGCGCTCGTAGCCAGCCTTTTAATGATTCATATATTTTAATGATTCAAAGTTTCTATATTTGGAACCACGTACGCATATGTTTGGGAACCACTAAAGACTTTACAGCTGATCGAAACAAGTAGAATCGTATTTAACATGCTTTCAGTTGACTTAACTATTAATTTTTAAGATAAAATATCAAAATTTTTATTAAAACTTACCGTCTTTCTCTAACTTACTCGGTTCCAAAAATAGGGAAGCTTTTAATTTTGAATAAACCAAAAAATTGTAAACAAAATAAGCACAAGTACACCACAATGTTTACAAAAACGAAACAAAGAAAAACAGAATAGAAGAGGTGCCGTATTAACTTTTTCGAAAAGCATTGCCAGTTTTAGTCTTTTTTTTTATAACATTAGAGACTTACCATTATAATATTTTAAAATTTTGTGTTTTTTTTAATTTAAAAAAGTAATACCCCCTTTGAATTTAATGAATTCGTAAAAAACACCTTAAAAATAAATGGCCCACATATAATATCTGGAAACTGGTTCCTACGAGAAGCGAATATACAAGGCCATATAAATGATGTTTTGATCAATCAATTAAATTTGATAACTGATGTGGTACTTAACGTTAAACCAATGGAGATATACGAAATAAAATCTCGTAAAATATTTCAAAATGCTGAAATTGAAAATCTCTATGCAGATAATGTAAGCGTAGTCAATAGAGTACCAATTGCTAAATGGATACGTGATGCAGTGTATTTATATGAAAATTATACCATTAAAGGCACCACCACCATAGAATCTTTAAATGTTTACAACAATCTTATAGCACTGGGCAAATTGAACAATATAACCTTCAATGAAAACAACTTGCTACTAAAAGAGGCCCATCAGCATATACCGAGTTCCATGAAAATTTCTAGTTATTTAACTCAAGCAAAACGCTTTCTAACTAATAACATAGAAAACTTATATGTGGACTATATAAATCGAAAGCATATGCCCACGTTTCTAGAAAATCTAGTACCAAATAATGCAAATACCGAAATTAAAAGTCATTTGATATTCACACAGCCTGTAAACGTAGAAAAATATGAGGGTCCTGAAGGTTTTCTAACACAAAATCAATGGACTAAGAGAGATATTAAGAAACAGGACCGTTTGAATAGCGAAAGTAATACGGTAACAACTGAGGATATGTTGGAGAAATTTCAAAAAAATGAGAATTGGCTAAGGAACGTTTCTAAGTGTAAGTTATTTTCCACATGTTCGTTATTATGTTAAATAGCTTTTTTTATTTAGATAACTATTATAAAATCGCTAATTTTGATATAATACAAACTATTAGAGCAAAATCTGCTGAAATATTCGCAATGAGTCTAAAATTTGATTCTTCAATAGAGAATATACTAGTAGTGTTGGATTTGGAAGAAAATAATGCCCAGATATATAAATGGTTTTCACAGGAGCAACAATACAAAGTAACTGATGGTAAGTCACAGATTACAATCGTATGCTATTCTTTGATCACACTTGAGCGCGCAACTAGTTTATTTTGTTACAAACATGTTTACACTAACCACTTCGAAACGAGCTTAAAATGAAATATTATACATACAAACAAGTCGATTTTCTTAATTCTCGCTATTCCCACTCTCTCCATTTTTACATACAATGGAAATGAGTAAACAAAACTAAACACAATTTAAAACAAATTACGAAGGTTAGTAATTGTAATGTGTAAGCAACAAAGTTGCACCAACTGTGCAAACAAAAGCAATATTTTTTTATATGTCGCTCAAAAAGTGTTCTTTAGCACAATTATTTGAAATCATATAACTTAATGAAGTCAGATATATTTTATTAAAAAAAACTTTAGCTTATTAACTAAAGAATATATATGTATAAGTGTGTATTTCAACTTCGAAATAATTTAAAAATAAAATGGAATATAGAATTTTGTTTTAACATAAAAACACAAAAAGCAGACAAATTAATGAAAAAGGAAAAAATTGTAATACGGAAATTTTGTTTAAAATGTTTATAATTACTGATCTACAACTATAGCGCTATTAAGCAAACTACTGTTCCAACTCTTCACTTTGTATGTCTAAAATGGCTCTTAATATGCCTACTTCCAGTCTTGCTGCCGAACGAGGACGTAAGCGATTCATGACATTGGCCACATACAGACCCAAAGCTTCGTGACGCGATGAATTACAGAGATTTTTAAAGAATGTCGGGGGCAACGAATTATCAAAGTTACCCAGATTGATAATTTCCGATGTACTGGCCACTTTACTGGCTAGGGCAGTGCTGCTATTCACACCATTATTTGCATCGAAAATAATATCACTGCGAAAATCAATATCCTCTATTCGTGGCGAAAAGCCATTGGTCGAAGCAGTCGAAGCTACAGTGGCTGCGGTGGATGACGAGGGACCACCACCACCACCGGTGGTTATGAGACCATTAACAAGTCCGCTAGCTGAAGGATTTGCTGGTATTGTAATTAGATTAATGCCAGAAGTGTTGGCAGTATTTGTTGAGACCGCTGTCTGTTGCTGTTCATGGCGATCCTGTTTTAGTTGCAGTAATTGTGCTGTAGTTGTATGTTGTTGTTGATGATGCCTCTGTGGTGAAGCAGATTTTATAGATGGTGTAGTGTTGCTAGTAGACTGTGTTGCATTTTGATGATTGAGCTTTTTAGCTTGTGGCGTAGATGGCTGATCTTCTGAAAGTTTACGTTTTAAAGACTCTGGCAGTTGTATAGTTTTGCCAACTTCCAAACCATGTATGGCGCCGGCATTGGCTGCAGAACGACCTAATATTGTAACGAAATTGATATTAAGTCATCGCTTTTATTTTTCTTTACAATCTTACCACTTATTTTACCTTGCTGATTTTTTAAATTTTGATTTACCAGTAAGCGCTGATTGCCTGTGGTTTTCTTCATGGTGATGCCTTTCTTTTGCAAAGCAGCTGCCGTAGCTGACGGAGTCTGTGGAGTACCCATGCTTGTATTATTTTTCGGTGTATTGCCCGCCAAGGTATTAAGTAATTTTGTCGCTTTATTCTCGACCTGTTGAGCATTGCTAGTTGTAGTCTGTTGACGGCCCATAGTTTTAACTACAGTTTTCTCCTCCTTTTCAGGTGACACTAGAGAGCTATTTGATTTACCTGGGCTTTCAGCTTCAGAAGCCGATTCACCAGATTGTTGTTGATGACCATTATTATCTTCCTCTTCCTGTACTTCCAACATCTCATACTCTTCATCCTCTTCCATGGCTACACTAGAATCTCTGAAGTGAGAGAAAACCATGTGAGACGGATTTTTATTATATGTTCAAAGCACTACTTACTCTTCCTTTGTTTCTGGTTTCATTTCGACCTTCTTGTGTATTTGATCCATTAGGCTAAACAGTTTCCAAGCCGAAGTCTCCTTCAATTTCTCTTGTTCATATTTTTTCTGTAAAACCTTAAATATGGATCGAGATTCGTGTACTTTTGCAGAAAATAAGAAAAATCATTATTTTTAACTCTATTTTTCGCTTAATCCATTTTATTACCCGATAAATTATTGCTTTTTCCCACTCTGGTCCAGGCGTCATCAATATCTTTTTTTGTGGCGCCCTGATAATTAGGATGTAATATTTTCTCATTGGCTATATCGCCCAAAATTTTATCCAATTGTATGGGCATTTTTGAATAATGTTAACAATTTCGTCAACGATTCAAGTGAAACTTTTTATTTTATTAAAAATATTCGTTTAGTTTTTTTAGATTTTACACCAACTTTCTTCGTTTTGCCCAACACAATACAATTCTTTTTTGCCGCTGCGCTTCGTTATTGCGTTTTCTACTTTGTTATGCCTTTTCGCGGCATACCACCAATTTTACAGAGTCGTATTTTATGTTTAAAGTACTGCCAGATGTGTATGAACCTTTTCAGTGGTGCCATACACATACACGTTTTGTATTTACCAGCTTCTATATATAAATTTATAATAAAAATAAAACGTTTCTAGATGCAGTATCTGTAAATAGGCCTTTTTGGAAATATATTGTATTATTTTCTTTAATATACAAATTAAACAGTATTTACTTTAAATCGGTTCTTTTTATTTCTGGATGAATGCAGAGTTTGTATTCTATAACTGTATTGGTGTTACCATATGCTACCGAGTAGGGAAATTGTTGAATTCCTACACAAGCTGCCGAATAGTTGCCCCAACGGTCGACCACGACGAGCCCACCACTAAAATCAGGATAATATTTTACAATTCTTTGCATACTACGAACGGCAGCTTCTTCCGGTCCTTGACCCTGGCGTAAAAATTCAACTGCTAATAAGGATGGTAGAAAACGCATCATTACATCACCATCCCCAGTTGCTACAGCTGCTCCAACTTCACTATCAGCATAGGCTCCAGCCCCCGGTATAGGTGAATCACCTACCCGGCCAGAAATCTTATGGCTGGCACCATTAGTCGAAGTACCGGCGAATATACGACCACTTGAATCAATAACTATCATTCCGATGGTATCGTGATGCCATTGATCAACTTTGTAGGAGTAACGCTCTACATTTTCATAAAGCCATTTATGATGCGGTGCATACGGACCACATTGTTTACTGGAATCCGGTATAACATTTAACCAAAAATTCGGTTGACAATTATTATTGCGCCAATCTTGCCAAATTTTCTTTGATTTGGGGGTGGTTAATGATTCCCGGCGAAATCCCATCATTTCTGCAAAGTTACTAGCTGCATCCCCAACTAACAAGGTATGTTTAGTGTGTTCTAATACCATTCTGGCTACCTTAGTGGCAGATTTAATTTGTCTTAAGCCTCCCACAGCCCCAATATTCATATTTGTGCCATCCATAATCATGGCATCTAAAGTTGTTTCTCCATTCTCGTCCGGCGAACCACCATAGCCAACTGTACCGTCACACTGTTGTTCTTCACAAGTGGTGCAGCCCGCAACTAAAGCATCTAACGCCGATCTGCCCTGAAGTAAAGTAGCCCAAGCAACTTCGTTAGCCTCTTTAAAAGCCCAAGTATTTATAACAAGAGGCAATTTCTTATCGGCAGAGATTTCTGTTACTCTGGAAACAAATAGTAGAAGATATACTTGAAATAACTTAAAGTTCCAAAAGTTTATTAACATTTTTATAAGCGGTACGAAATTGCTCCGTTATGTATTTGAAAAATGTAAACAATGAACTGCTTATCAGTGATAGTAAATAAAAAAATAAAAATTAAAGGGCTACCAGATGTTTAGAATTGTATAATTTAAAGAAAAACGTTAAAACGCTTTGGTTTAAAGGAAAACTAATTTTGAGCCCCCAAATAGTCTAAATTATATTTTTAATTTGAAAAAATCGCAAACCGTTGCTTTAAATACCGAATAATGAATTATTTATAAATTTTTAGGTTTTGAATGGCTGCCGCAAGATAAAGCTTCTCTGAAAATCATACAAAGAAGATTTAAATTGTTCCAACAACCTATAGATATAGACAATTTGAAAGCATTTATTACTGGAGATCTTAAAAATCTATATCAAACTCTTGAATATCCCCATAATTTGAGCCTCTATTATGAATTTCTCAATGAGACCTGCATAATATATGAACAAATTTTAACACTAACAATCAAAGATATATCACGATATTGTTTGAATAGTGGATATAATGAAATTGTTTTAAAGCTACTCGAAGACAAACAACAGGTTAGTAATTGCTTAATTTTTGAACAGATCAACAATTTATTTTTATCTATTTCAACAAAAAGTTTCAGTATCTAAAAGGAAATTTGTTAGCTTTGCTTACAAACAATTCAATTTTCATATACAATATCAATACATATCCTGCTCAATTGAAACAAAAGTTAAGTACACCTCAACCTGAAGAAATTGCTTTTGGTTACTTTAACAACATAAGCTATTTCGCCATTTTGAGCATAGATAAAATTAGTCCATTAAATCAGCATTTTGTAGCAATCTATAGGTAAGTAAATATTAATTTAAAAACAAATATATCCACTAAATATATACATAATCTTTTCCTTTCAGATCCATAAATTTCAACGATTTTAAATTATTCCAATTATTGCAGTGTCCTCACCCATGTTTACATGTAAAATTCTCAAATATTGAAAAATCTAACGATTTTCTTCTACACATAATTACGAATTCTTCTAGTTCCTCATATATGATCTATCAATATCAAGGTGTTATGGGTTTTCAAAATGTCTTATCGGATTCTACACTGCCAACAAATATAAAAGATAATCAGATTTTTAATTTGTATACCACCACTGATCAATATTTAGTGGCTTTGTTGGATAAAGAACGTGTAACGCTTATGGAAATTATATTAAAAAAAAATTTGTAAATAAAATTTGTATAATTTGGCACCATTGCCTTTGAAGACTTCTGTTAGTTCAGTGCTTTTAACACTATAAGTGGTTCTTTTGTTAGTACATAAAGTTCATTTTGTGTTGATTTCGGAAATATACTGTTATTTTGTAGTTCTTTCCACAAAATATGCTGCCCCTTAGTGATATTCCTACGAAAGCTCTAATTCCTTATCATCCATTAATTAGGATTTTCTTAGGCAAAATAAGCGACTTTTCACTGTTTTATTGTACAAAATAAAAACTTTATTTACTTTTTCCAATTTAATGGATTGTATTACTTTTATTTAAACCTAAGCCCGTTTTAGAACAAACATTCAAACTCTCTCTTAACATAACCCATTCAAAAACAACATATCGCCTTAGTTGGCAATCGACGTTATTGAATGGGAGGCTTTATAAGTAAAGAATCTAATCGTCGTTGGATTCAACATTTTCAGTTTGCAAGTTCTTGAAAGTGGGCACAGGAACGTAAGTGACCAAAGTGTACAATTTGTTGGGTGAATCTTCATCATCATTACGGCGGCGAGCCAAACGTACACGCACACGGAAGGGAGTAGATCTAGTAAAAAAAATATATATATATATTAACTTAGCAAATTGATTCAGACACAACAAAAATGTAAACAAGTTTTATAGACTTATTCAAAATAAACACACTTACCTGATACCCTTGGACCAGATGTGCTTGTTCAAACGGGTGTCGATTCTGACATCATTGGTACCCATTTCCTTTTCGGCAAATTTACGGATTTCCTTGATAGCACGGGGAGCACGTTTCTTGAAACCAATGTTGTGTACGCGCTTAGCCAAGTGAATGGTGCATTCGCGGGTAACCACTTCATTGATGGCAGACTTGTTACGTTTTTCACCTTTTGTTTTGGCCATTTTTTATTGGTATCACAAGCTTATCTGCTATTCAAAGTCCTTAAAATAACAAAAGATGTATTAATATTTTTATGTTTCCATATATGTTGTTATTCACGTCACGCTAAACATATAAAGGCAAAACATCTTGTCAGATTTGTGCATTTACACAGAATTTGTTTCCCACAAATTTTTATACGAAATTTATTGACAAACTAACACAATTTCGTAGTAAATTTTTACAAAAACACAAACTACACATGATATTGCTGAACATTTTATTAATAATTTTATGATTTTTTAGATAATTTTCGATTTATTTTATAAAATTTTATAAAAACCAACCTATCGGAAATGAAAGCCTGACGTAAAAGAAAGGGAGAACTGTCAAACGTCAACGCCATTTCATATTTGACATTTCTCCATATTTACAAACGGTGGCGGCCTCTATAAGTCAAATTTGCATGCAAACACAAGTCAACTCTGTACACAAGCAAAACACAATAGAAAGCAATATGAATGATTATTTAAGAAAATGCCTTTTTCGCAAAAATTTATTTTAAACTATTTGTTGCTAAAAATTATATTTAAATAAAATACAATTTCTTTTTTTTTGGAAATATGTTGTTAAAAAAAACAAATTCTTACCATTAATGCAATTTCTTTCATATTAAGCGTTTTGAAGTTTGAAGCATTACGTTTTATAACAACCCTGTCGTTTTAATGTAAATAAATTGAAAAATGTCCTCCACTGTTAGTAAGTTGTAACAAAATATTATATATAACTTAATTTATAATCGCTATATTTTAGTATCTTTGATTGCGGTTGGTGCTTTATGGGGTTGTACAAATCCTTTTATAAAGTTGGGCAGTAAAGGCATTGATAAAATTGAAACCAGTTCGTCGGCAAGAAAACTATGGTTGGAATTTATAACTGTTGCTTTGCGCCTAAGGTATTGGGTGCCATTCTTATTAAATCAGGCTGGAAGTGTGTTGTACGTTTGGACTTTACAATCTTGTAGTGTGACAGCAGCTGTACCCGTGGCAAACTCTTTGAGTTTTGCTTTTACAGCTATAACGGGTTATATGTTAGGTGAAAAGATACCCGGTAGAAGTAAGTGGTAACGGCTTTGGATATTCAAATACAGTTTTAATTTGCCACATCACATATCTTTCAGAAATTATTTTGGGATCGTTATTAGTCTGCCTGGGATCGACATTAATGTTATACGGTCAAATAACTAGAGAAAGTTAAAACCACAGTGTTGATAAAAAATAAAGCAAAATTCCATTTTTACAAATAAGCAAAACCATTACCATTTATTTCGTATTTATGGTGAAGTATAAAATGTAACTTAATCTATAATGCTTTGTGAACGGCATCAACTAATGTTTCCATGCTAACTATAGGTGTTTGTGGTGTTATGCCATGACCCAAATTGGCTATATAGCGTGTTTTACCAAACTTGCGCACCATTGTTGTTACCATCTCACGTATTTCTTCTGGTGTTTTGTACATGTCCTGAGGATCTAAATTACCCTGTAGCGTAATATTAGGCCCAACTTGCTTACGGGCTTCTTCAGGATCTACGGTCCAATCAAGACTTATAACTTCATATCCCAATTGGGCTTGTTCGGCCAAAGAATGGCTAGCACCTTTGGCAAATATGGTCTTAAACCATAAAGAATTATTACTTCAATATATAAAGGTAAGTGTATAATTCTTAATATTTACCATAGGTACCAGTGGAATGCCTTGTTCGGTTAAACGTTGTTTTAATTTTTCGTTAATCTCCTTAATATAAGGAACACACCATTTAATAAAGTCTTCCTTTGTTAAATGCTCTGCTGAAGATTCGAAAATCTGTAAAAGCTGTGCTCCTGCCTTAACTTGCATTTCTAAGTAGTCTACTATAGCATCAGTAAGCATTTGCAATAATTTCTTAGCATATTCCGTATGTTCTGTAAGCCAAAGTTTGGCTTTAGACATAGATTTACTGCCGCCACCTTCAATCATGTAGCCCATAAGAGTCCACTGTAATTATATGAGATCATAAAATACTACACACGGTTATTTATTTGAAAGCAAAATTTACGGGTGCTCCAGTAAAACCTATTAATGGTACTTTGCCCTCCAATTTATGTCTCATCATGGTAATAGCTTCACCTACGTATGTTAGACGGCCAACGGCACCCTCGGGTGTTAGCCTATCTAAGTCTTCGGGTGATTTTAAGGGTTCTGGAAAAACGGGGCCCTAAATAATTCTAAAGTTATATATGCTATTTATTTTACCTTAATATGATCAACTTACCACTCCCGCATGCATTTCTACCGTCATACCTA
Source organism: Wohlfahrtia magnifica (assembly GCA_023159175.1). NCBI lineage: Eukaryota > Metazoa > Arthropoda > Insecta > Diptera > Sarcophagidae > Wohlfahrtia > Wohlfahrtia magnifica. The sequence continues at coordinate 603,063 of JAKWBJ010000033.1, read as the reverse complement.
GTGCTTGGGGTATTACCAATATATCCGAAAATATAATCGAGGCATCTAAATCGAATCTTCGAAGAGGTTGCATTGTAACTTCACAGGCCAATTCAGGTGTTCTGCAAATCGTAAAGAAATCATGTTGTTTGCGTACTTCTTGGAATTCGGGTAAATAGCGACCGGCCTGTCTCATTACCCAAACGGGTACACGATCCACCGGTTCGCCACGTGCTGCCCTCAATAAATTGTCATTTTTCAAAGCCGGGAAATTCTGCTGAGTGAAATTAAAACAAGCACATAAGGAAACTTTGATTGCCGTTATAATTAAAAGAATTTTGTTTAAAAATATTTGCATTATTCACTTAATTTTCACTCGTCATTAATGATGTAATTCTTGTTCCGTTTTATGCTCTTCAATTCTCTTTTTTTGTCATCATTACCTTTGCATCCTTCATGTTATTTATTGTTGTTTCAATTATAAATAAATGTCAATGGCTGTTCTTGCATAAATTTGTTATTTTTTACTTTGATTACTGCTTATTAGAACTAATTTTAAGTAAAATTAATTATTAGAACTAATTTTAAGTAAAATTAATTCTAACTGTCCTAAATTAAAATGTCAGTGCTTGGTTTTTGTTGTCAGCTGTGTCATTAGTAATAATCATTTACAATAGCTTGTTAACCCTCAGTTTGCTATTGTTTAATGAGTACAGAAAAATTATATGAAACTTATGCACAGCATTAGCAGTTTGATATACAAACATTTCACATATTGAGTAGTTTTTTATTCTGTGTAATATATTGGTTTCACCTAAGAATTTCTAAATTAATTATACATTAAAAAATTTTTGTAACGTATAAAATTTAAAATTGTGTGCTTAAGGGATAAGATCTTGTAATTACAACTCTTTATAATAAAATAATAAAGAAAAAAGCAACAACTAAATAAAATGTAACAATAAATATAGGTGAAAACAAAACGACAAACACCAACATAAAAAACACTATTAAAATGGGAATAAGTGAAAACAACAACGACGAACAACAACATAAAGAATAAATTACAAAATATATTGTATTCCAAGGCGAATTCAAACCAGGTGACCTTGGCTTACTATGTAAGCAACAACTGATATGTGACTATATGTCAAAACGATTCGCCATTACTATTTTTTTACAACAAATATATGTGACACACAGTTAATTTGCTTACTACAGTGCTGCATTATCTTGACACAACGTTAAAGTCTGCTTACAGTGTTGTATTCGCTTTCACAATGAGACCACCTTGTTAAATTCGTCTTGTTGTATTCTAAGAAAAAAACAGAACAAATAAAAGCTACACCAATTGCAGTCGTGTCACAAAAACAAACGCGATAAAAATTATCAGAAAATATCAAGAAAGACGAGGACTTGTTAAAGAAAGGTAATTAGAACTGGAGTTAAAATTATTTCAGCATTGAGATACAAAATAATTACACACCCATTTTAATATTTTTCTAGTAGCATTTTTATAGAATTTCGTTATATTTTGGAAATTAACAGAAAAAACTTAAGTAATATGTCTGACGAACAACAACAACCCAATTTATTGGCTGGACATCCACCGGCAGGTAAGTTACTTATTTTTAATCATTTTTTTTTGTATTTCTAAAGCTATAGCGTTATTTATTGCGCATTAACTCACTTTTCCAAATGTATCTTTAATTTCATAATTTTGTGTGTTTTGTTTACTGTTTGTTTTGGAATGGCTTAATCATCAAGTGAGGGGTTGACCTTCAATTGTGTTTTTTGTCTTCTTTTTTTTTAGAAAAAATTTCCTCGGGGGCTTTGCAGGGAATGTTTTTGTTTATTTTATGTTAATTTTTAAAAGCTATTGAATATAATTTTCTAAAAATGTTTCAGTTAAAGCTGGTGGCATGCGTATTGTACAACATAAAACACCCAATGTAGAACGTCCAGCCAAAGATGCCGAAGATTGTACCGGCTTAACTGTAAGTCTTATTTTTCTATTAGATATTGCTTAGATGTAATATTTAATGTTTATTTCTTTAAGCAACCCGTTAACGTTAATGCCATGTCGGTGAGTGGTGCACCCGTTAAAGGTCACTCTGACTATACACCCCAAGCAGCTCAGGTGGCCCATAGTCCTAAGCCACCAGCACATGTTGCCACAAAACCTCATAATCATATTCAACAGCCTCGCAAATGAATGTGTGCTTGCATTCTGTTAACTGTTGGTGGTACTTAAAGCGGTTGGTTTCTTTGTTGTATCCCACTTTAAATACAGTTGAATTTTTGAAGTTTAACTTCTCTCCATATTTTGTTTATTTGGAAACGACTATTAATTTAAGCAGCAATACAGACACATTCCCTCGTTTTACATAATAACTCGTACATACATCTTGTTTTGTCTTGTTTCTCTTTAATAGTTTACTTTAGATTTTGGCAAAATAGCATTTCTAAAAAAAAAACATGTAATCTTTTTTATGTTTCCATTAGAATTAAAATAAAGTTTTTTAAAAATATTTTTCATATCGTAATTCTGTTTATTGAGTTTTTATTTAAATAGGCTGTTGGAAGGTCCTGTGAAAAAAACTGGTACAGCTGCCGCTGATTTGAAGCGCCTGTTCGTAAATGCATCACAGCACTGCATTATCACATTTAGTGGTTTAAACAACCCAAATTCACTATTTTACTCAAAAATTTGTTAATGCAAGTCAAAGGTAGTGCTGCTACGAATTTATATACATTAATAGCGCATCGTTTTATTTTCTGGATTAAAATTTGCCGTCTTGATGCAGCGCAGTAATGCATTTACGAACAGTCTGGTCAATTCAGCGGCAGCTGTACCAAGCAGAATTTTTTTCCACAGGGAGGAACTCTAGCAATAGCGAAGCTGTTACAACGACAAAAACATATTGTAATTGTATTTCTCTAATTCCTTATGGTTTATAGTGTTTTTTTTATTTCTAAACAGCCTAGGGGTATGTGTATATATTTGTTTAGTTTTGTGTGTATTTTATTAATTTACGTTTGCTTATAATTCGCATATTCTTTTTTATATAATGCTTGTTTCATATAATTCATTTGTGAAAGTGCACGTTGCCTCACTGAACTTCGGTGGTCCGGGGTGCAGGCTTCAAACCTGTAGTCGATTAACGTCGAAGTGGTTCGATTCCACCTGGGGGGCGTGTTTTGGTACTTTTTTTTTTAAATACATTTTTAACTATTTTTTTAAATTACTTTCACAAGAAAACTTATTAAACTGCAAAATAAGGAACATCAGATTTCGTTTTAGAGGTATGGTTCCTTGGGCAAAGTTTCTTATTTTGATCCATAGAATACGATTTTCCTTGTCACTTGGGCTATTTTTTTGCGTCCTTACAAATCGACGCAAATCTGATGTTCCTTATTTTGACCCAAAGGTCAAGTTTTGAAAAATACCACTTTGGCCCATTTAAAGTGCCCCAATCGAGTCTAAATATATGACCGACCCCCACTAACCTTGGAAGGCCAACCCACCTATGCTAGTGGCACACTCTCTGGAACCTCCCTGTAGTCAAGTTTGTAAAATCTCTGAAAAAGAATTTTTACATTGGAAAATGTAAATGCGATTTGAAGGCATCTGTATGTACATTCGGATTGATTCCAGAACGCCTCAAAGAGTTAATGCACAATCAACATAATCAGAGAAGACTAACAGTCGATGCATTTGTGATTTAAAATGAAGAGCAAGGAGCAACAGTTATGTTCATTCATCAATGCCAACAACGCATTCCGATGATTCAACATATGTACCGCCATCGGTTGAAGAAGATATGGATAGAAGCAATGGATCACAATATACAGAAAGGTACGATTGTTTTAACTTTGCCTTGATGTGTGGCAGATTTGGTGTGCCTGACAGAGAAGCATCAGCATTGGGAACTCGAAAGTTCGTAGAGAAAAAGACAAATGCAGACGGGAAGTGCTTTGCAAACGGTTAGATGATACCAATTTGTTAGCGTTTTCATTCGATGATAGAAAAGATAATACTGTAACGAGCGATAAAATTGATGGGAAGTATCATATTAGGATGGCAAAAGAGCCGTATTTTGTTATTTTGAGAGAACCAAGTTCTCAATTGATTGGTTACGTAAGAGTGGAACATGAAACGCCTGAATACAAAACAACCAAATTAAATGATTTTTTCACAGATAAAAATATCTCACTGGATGCATTAATTGGTATATGCACTGATGGTGAGCCAACGAACACTGGGCCACACGGTGAAATTATACGACGATTTGCCATGTTATTAAAAAGACCACTGCATTGGTTCATTTGCCTTCTACACTTCAACGAGCTTCCGTTTAGGCATTTGTTTCAAGCTTTGGATAAATCAACCAGCTCTGAACCAAGATCGGCAGTTCGGCTCAGTTTACCGATCAATCAAATCGAAACTTGTGAAATTCTTCCGGTAAGTAATTGCTATCACTCATTTATTATAATTGTCAACCGTTTTTAATTATTCGACTACTTTATTTTAGTAGTTTAAGGTGATGCATGGCTTTGAGAAAATTGCGTTGAAAAATATGCCCAATGCTCCAGAAAAAATTGAATTTTCCACCGACTTGAAGTACTTATATGACATTGCCCATGCAATTTCTAGCGGCGTGGGGTTGGTGGAACATCAAACCAGGAAAAATTGTACATTCTCGCTGGCTCACCAAGGCCGCTAGATTATTACGATTATATGTGACAACGGAAAATCAATCCGAAAATTTGCGGATTCTGGCTGAATTTATAATTAATTTTTATGTGCCAGTGTACTTCAAAGTATTACAGCTCTGTCGTGTACGGTAGTGAATTTTTTTTCAAGTTATATAGTTGATCGAGGTTTCTACAACCTCCTTTACGCAGTATTGTCAATCAAGTAATCAAAGATAAATCATATTATTCGCATTCGGAAAATATCTTGCTATCAACGTTGTTTGATGATAGCAAAGGAAAGCGAGACTGTGCCATAAAGAAAATTCTATGCTATCGAATCGATGTTGAAGACCCAACGGAACTTAGAGTTTATAAAAAAGCAGATATAAACTTTCATTGCACAAATTACACGGAAATGATAAATTTTAATGATATAAATAACTTATTTGAAACACCATTTACGCGAAGCATTCCATACGATAAATTGAAATAATATTTAAATCAAGGTAATCCACCGTTTAATGATCTAAACATTCCTTCACATACACAAGGAACGAAACGACATGTTCAACTGCCAGCTAGTGTTTCTAAACGAGTTATACTAGAAAATGTAGGCGCTGTTTTGACTACGACATCAGAGAGCATTGCGAAATTGCAAAAACTTGAGAGCGAAAAAGATTTCAGACAATATTTTTTTTAGTTTTTTTTCTATTATTAAGTTGTATTAAAAACAAAAATAAACTCCAAAACAAAACAAACAGCAATTTCGCTGATTGTTTCATGTAGTGCCAAAAATGGTGATTTTTTTAAATTTTTGTGTGGGGACCACCCCCTCAGGGAGGTTCCAGGGGTTCGCCACTAGCATGGGTGTCACTTTTCCTTGTCACTTGGGCGATTTTTAAATCGACCCTAGAATATGATTTTCCTTGTCACGGGCGATTTTTATATCGATATATATATACATACATATTATATACATATATATATATATACATATATACATATATATATATATATATATATATATATATATATATATATATCTATATATATATATATATTATATATATATATATATATATATATATATATATATATATATATATATATATATATATATATATATATATATATATATATATATATATATATATATATATATATATATATATATATATATATATATATACAACATTTTAAATCGTATCAGGACAACGACCCTAAACATAAAGCCCACGTTGTTCTTGAGTGGTTGCTTTATAATTACCCAAAAGTGATCAATACACCTGCTCAATCCACAGACATGAATCACATAGAAAAATTATGGGATCTAAATCGCCGAGTCCGTGAATTTCACGTATGTTCGAAAAACTAACTCAAAAAAGGCTGCGGGAAAAATGGGAGAAAATCAGTGTTGATTACTTGAAAAAAATTATTTTTAACATGCCAAATCGTATTTCTGCTGTTATAAAAAATAAGGGCTATCGAACCAGATATTAGTTTATGTTTTTTAATTTTTAAATATTAACTAGCTGACCCGGCAAACGTTGGAGAGGAATCGTAGCTTTGCCTTTAACTTTTTGGTTTTGTAACCTATAAAACAAAATTTTGCACTATAAACGTAAGTTGGGTCTGTAATACTTCCCTACACTAAAAAGAATGAAAATTTTAAGAATTTGTTTTACTTTTGAGATGTTATAATGACGATCGAAACAACGACTGAAAAGATTCAGCTCAACATTCCAATTAGAAAGACCGAAAGTCATTGTAAATATAAGACATTACGATACATGGTTTGGGAACTTTTCAAGTGACAATAAATAATCGTAATATAGAAAACGGAGGGCATTTTGTTGATATTTGTATGGGAATATATAGGAAATCTAAATGCTATATCTTCAATCACTAACGCACTCTGAAATTATGGTTGAAATCAGTCGTACCATTTTCGCAGTTAGTAGTGACATCAAAGTGTACACTTATTTTTATATATGTACATAGATGAAGTGTGAATTATTTAAGTTTTTTTGTTTTTGTTCTTCTTGATATTGTTTGTTTAATATTCAGAATTCTGAAATAAGTTTTCTTTATCTCTTAATATAACTTATGAATAAAAAAATAATATCTTCGATTTTTTATTATTTTCTATTAATTTTGTTGACTTTTAATAACTCGAATGAAAACATCGAATATTACAGACACTGTAAGTCGAGCGCACAATTTGTACAAGAGAATCTTATTCTTGCAATTTAGTTTAGATCTTCTGTTCAGTAAAGGACAGACAGCACCTTTTTGTCTTCTCACGAATATATTCCAGATGTGGCTTAAATGATAATTCCTTATCCAAAATAACTCCTAGATATATAGTAGTATTCCTTAGCGGATTTAAAATTCCCTTAGAGTAAACATGTCTTGTAGGAATACGTTTCAGCGAACTATTTTAAGCTATCCTCCATACTCTTGACTATAGCATTCAACGCCTTACCGCAGAAAATGAAAGCACTATCATCCTCGTAAAAAGCCATTTCAAGATTCCTGGAAACGGTAATATACGATATGTAATTTGTATAAAGATTTGGAGATAATACTGACCCTTGCGGAAGACCGCCAGGTATTTGCCGATCACTAGATACAAGCATGATATCGATAGATACAACAAAATTGTGTTGATCTAAAAACTCTTTATAATTTTCTGCAGATACATACCTATTTACATAGGCTAAGTTTGCAAAAAAGCATACCATATAACACTTTCGTTAGCTAGATCTATCTGTGTTACAAATTTTATTAAAATCGGAATTTTAGAAAACAAAAACTTTGTTTTGAGTTTTGTTCTTTTCCCCCTAATTTTAACCTCTCCTGTATCAAATTTTGAAAAATTTGCACTTTCATTAAGTAGATCTATATGTGTTTAAAATTTTAACAAAATTTGAAATGATAAAAACATTTTAATTAGAAGACAAAAAGTATTTCAAACTCATATGAGCCAATTTTGCTCATTTGCCCACAATCTTAACCTCTCTTAGATCCAATTTACAAAAGCTCATCCACTATAAAACTTTCGTTAGCTAAATCTATCTGTGTCCAAAATTTTATCAAAATCGGTACAGTCGCTTATGCGTGATTGACGGACAAATAAAAAAGGGAAAGGTTATGTTTACTAGGTTATATTTACTATACATCCATGGCACTGATGAGGTATATTTCGAACTGTTAAGACTGAGTTGGGTATATTTCTAACTGTTATCTTTCAGTTACTCCTAAGAGGATTTACCTAAAATCCCTTTCCATAACATTCTAAAAAGATGGCCTATCGATGGTTTCACCAACTGCTCCACAGGCAAGGATACGTTAGTTTTTATCAATTTGTTTTTTAAAATTTATGTTGCATATTATGTGGGGTTATTTATGCAAATCAGAAGAAAATCGCTTTTAATTTATCCTTTTGAGCTTAAGGATATTCAAAAAAATATTATTTCTGTTGTACACATCTTGTCTAAAAACTAAAGCCCACTAGAACCAATAAAACTTTTGTGTTCTTAAACTTAAATTTAAATCTTTATTGTAAAGTAAATTTTAAACGGAGGAAGCAGCGCTAATAACCCAAGAACGGAGAACAGCAACATCAGCATAGACACCTGGGTAGTTGGTATAAGCGCAACCATAACCCCAAGAGACAACACCAGCCAAGACACCACCAGATACCAAAGGACCGCCAGAATCACCTTGGCAAGAGTCCTTACCGACAGTGTAGGCACAGATCATGCTTTGCTTAATTTGAGAGCCATAGCCGTAGGTTGAAGAGGCACATTGAGCATTGCTAACTATTTTGACGTCGACGTATCTCAATTGGACGGGAATGCTGCCACCAGAGGAAGTGGTACTCCAGCCAGAAACGGAAGCAGTAGCACCATTAGCGGGAGCCTTAGTAGCCAAAGCGATGGATTTAATTGTAGAGGACATGGTCAAGGAAGAGCTCAAACGAATTACAGCAATATCGTTAACTTTGGTTTTCGGATTATAGCCTTCATGGTTTTTAAACGCAGCAACACTGACCAAGACCCCACCAGAGTTCCAATTGGAAGAACCAGCACGTATCTTCAAGACATAAGGAGAGACAGATTGCAAACAGTGAGCAGCAGTCACAATTATCTTATTATTGTAGATGGAACCACCGCAAGAGTGAGAACCACTACGTTGGAGAGAAATTTACCATGGGAAGGAGCTGATGGTGGTAGCAACACCGCCAACAATGCGTCCATCCAATTCTGGGACCATGCCCTCAGGAATGGTGGCTCCTAAAGCACAGGCCACAGCCGACAATAACAAAACAATCTTCAACATGTTGACAGAAAACCAACTTCTAAAATTACCATTCTTTGTAGAAGTCAATTTATACAAATTTGGCATAAATATGGTTTCATGAATTGTGTAAATTTAGTTAATTCAGATAAGCTATGTACTTAAAATGTCTATGCTATAAGAAGTATAAGTGCCCTTTATCAGATAAGACCTTTAATATATGTATGTACGTAAAAGAAAAAAATTTTAGTAAAAAGTTAGCATTACTCTCGTTTTTTTGCGTACTTTTGCTTGAAAAAGTTGGAAATTTATGAAGAAAAGGCATATTAAGTTCGTTAAACAATTTGTAGCTGAATATTTTAATGAAAGAGGCGTGTCTTTAAATGGATTTTGCTCATTTAGCGAGATTTCACCGTAACATTTATCTTATCAATATCTTTAGATTTCAATTTAGGAAATACATATGACATTATTCTCGAGTACATAGCAAAAATTCTGATAAGATCGAAAAAAAGAGAAGATGGATGTTATTTTAGCGTAACTCCCACTTGCTGATTTTTGATTATATTTTTTCTCAGTTACTCGGTAATTAATATATGTAGGCTTACCGAGTAACCGTTGCTATTGACATTCTTTGTCTATTTGATTTTATTTATTTTAAATAAACAATTTACAATTTGTATATAAAAATTGTTAAAAAGATGTTTACGCTCGATATTGAAGCAAAAATAACGCCTGAGGAGCTACAAGAATTACACGAAATTTGTTTACAGACCTTAAAATCGGGTGAATTGTATACGCTACGAAACGATGCTAAATTTAGGGCTGTTAATACCACCAAAAGTTATGATGAATTTAAGTAAGTTGTCTATCACAGGCATTTAAAAGAAGAAATTGTTTAATATCCAACATTTTAAACATCTTAGAGATATAGTGGATGCAGCCCATTTAAAACCGATAACGAGAAAAGATAAAATGAATGCAAAAACTAAAAATCGACTTTGGAACTCAGCCGCTCAAGCAAATGAAGAGTAATTTAATTTGATTTATTTTAAAACAAAAGAAATGTAAATAAAAGGAAAAAAATTAGAAAATTATATACAAAAATGCCACTAAAAATTTATTTGCAATTTCATAACTCAAGTACCTGCGTCTATCTGCAAATTTATAAGTACTTTGTCAAATGCAAGAAGCCTTAACTATAAAATAGAATCCCATTTAGTAATACGTATTTGCATTGGCCAAATTATCGTTGGAGGTATAAATAGTCTGCTTTATACCTAAAACCTACAGTAGTTGGTTAGTAGTCAACATGTTGAAGTTTATAGTTTTGTTGTGCGCTGTTTCGTGTGCCTTGGGTGCTGCCGTACCTGAAGGTATGCTTCCCCAGTTGGATGGACGCATTGTTGGCGGTGTTGCTACTACCATCGGCAACTTCCCCTGGCAAATTTCCCTCCAACGTAGTGGTTCTCACTCTTGCGGTGGCTCCATCTACAGCAACAAAATCATTGTTACCGCTGCCCATTGCTTACAATCTGTTTCTGCATCCGTGTTAAGAATTCGTGCTGGTTCTTCCTACTGGAATTCTGGTGGTGTTACCATTAGTGTTGCTGCTTTCAGGAATCATGAAGGTTACAATGCCAGAACTATGGATAACGATATTGCTGTAATTCGTTTGAGCTCCTCACTGACCTACTCATCTACCATTAAATCCATTGCTTTGGCTTCTAAAGCTCCCGCAAATGGTGCTGCTGCTTCTGTTTCTGGCTGGGGTACCACTTCATCTGGTGGCAGCATTCCCGCTCAATTAAGATACGTCGATGTTAAAATTGTTTCCAACGCTAATTGCGCTTCATCCACCTACAAGTATGGCTCTCAAATCAAACCCAGCATGATCTGTGCCTACAGTGTCGGTAAGGATTCCTGCCAAGGTGATTCTGGCGGCCCATTGGTCTCTGGTGGTGTTTTAGCTGGTGTTGTTTCTTGGGGCTATGGTTGTGCTGCTGCCAACTACCCTGGTGTCTACGCTGATGTTGCTGTTCTTCGCTCTTGGGTTCTCAGTGCTGCTGGCTCCGTTTAAATAGAGATTAACATAATAAATATATTATCATTATTATATTACAATGATAATAATAAATACCATACATAATAACGATTATATAATACAGAAGAGTTTTATTTGAAGAATTTGAGTTATAATTTCTGTATTTTCGCCAACCTTTGTTTTTGTTCTTTAAATCTTCTACAACTTGGCAGTTTTGAGATACCCCATAAAATTTTTCAAATTCGAGCATTCATATACATACAATAACATTCCTGATAAGTTCTCAAATGAGTAATCACGTGGATACTGCATCCAAAGCATTCCTAAAGCTGTATAGTTTTATAAAAGACCCCGCACTCTCTTCCTATTTTCCTCATGTTCTTCAACTACTCGACATCTTATTAGTCATACTTTTAAATATGTATATACATATATACAAAATTCCTGCCTCATGTGGAAACCATCAATGTTCCATTGCGATAAACCATTAATGTTCTCGTACTTTATATTGTATTGTATTGGTATTCACTAACATTCGACAGAGATATCCAATTCAGATATCATTTGAATACTTCAATCTTAGCTTTGCTAGAGCTGTATAGTCTTGTAAAAGATACTACATCGCTTCTTTATATTCCTTATGTTGACATGTGCTAGGCTATTCGTTTAATAGTACAGTGGTTATCATTGCTTGGCAAGCTGCCCTGCCAAAGAATAGTCTTAAACTCTTAATGTGAAAAAGTACATAGTTTGCGGATCAGTTTACTTTGGATGATGCTAGGTTACATACCACATCTGCCGAATGGTGTTTACCCTATACGTGCGATTTATTGATTTTGAGATGGCTTTTGATAAGCTGAATCTTAGTACGATGTGAAACTTATTAGGGGGTAAACAAGTGCCCGGAAACTTAATTCTTTGATTGGGGCTCTCTACCGAAAGGTATATTGTCGCTTGACGAGTAAGCAACAGAATAAAAGTGGAAACGGTAGTCCGACACTTTTATTTAACATAGTGCTGGACACAATCATGGATAGTCTGCAGATTGCAGAGATACCTAAATGATCTGAACTTTTTTATACATGAAAGCGAATCTTCGTAGGATAACCGAGACAACTGAAGCAGCGGGTCTGAAAATAAGTATTGCCCAAATAAAATCTCTTCGAATGACTCTGACAATCCAAGATTTTTTCAACATTAGCGACAGCCAGAATCTAATCTGTTATTAAAATCTATGTTGAACTCAACCTCACTTTCGTAGCGTCATCTTTAACACAAATGTAAATTCCCTCCTAATCTAGAGTTGCGAAACATAAAACTCCACTCCCCTAGGCATACAGAAAATCTAAGTGTCTCCGTAGAACTTGCCAGATCTTCTGGAGAAGGGTCATTTCCAACGGCAGACTGTGGGCTCAATGTAATCAACAATTTATAGTCATGGAGATTAAGAAGAACAGAAGATGATATCAAGCGAAGTGACATAGGATGGAACCCACAGGACATTCGAAGAAGGGGACTGCCAGTACATACTTGAAAAAGGCATATTGAAATCGAAATAAGACATTCTTTAATTCTTAGCGAGAAGTAAAGACAATGGTTCATGGCAAGGTCATGTTCATATAATTTGTAAAGGTCCCATGCTTCTTATAAGATCAATAAGAAAATATATGTATATTAGTTTAAATGATCTTCGCAGCCGCCACACAGTGCGTCGAACGCATAGAGTGAATGGACAAAAATAGAAGGAATCATCGTAGATAAATGAAATTTCGTGCAGACATTTATTGGGGCTATATATTGTCATTTTGTAACCACGTTGTTGTTGTTTTATAGTTATTATTTCCTCACTTTATCTTTATACAGTTTTTTTTTTTTAATAAAGTAACTTATAACCTTGCACTTGATATTCGTTTATACAACATTTTTATTTACGCCTAAACACATCTTTACTTTATGACTGCCAAACGATAACTATCTTTTCTAGTGCATAATTATTTCCGAATGTTCTTGTTCTTCCTATAGCGTTCGAATTGTTTCCGGTAATTCAAATGTAACACTCAAAGATGGTCGAATTGGGAGTACTGCTAAATGCACAAATAAGTACGGCATTGTAGGGTGAGACATTAATACCAAATATACCTAAATACCACAATACAGTTTTTAAGGAGCTGATGTGGTGTATTTTCTTTCTAGGCATTCTTATTTTCGTAACAATATATACCACCGCACACATATACTTAAAACCGAATAAGCCTATTTTAAGGTATTTTTTTAATCTAAATTTTTTAATAAATAAAAAAAGGGTTTTATGTAGCACAGAGTTGTGCTAATTACTGATATAAATAAATAAATTCCAAATAACAAGAAGCTTTTCACACATGCAATTTTGGGAATTTAAAAAAAATTAAATTTATATAGCAGTCTGGCGTAGTTTCGAGGTGTACTGCAAATTTAGAGTTTGAATAATAATTCTAATTATCTCTGGATTAATATATTATATATAAAGTGATAAATAATTAAAATTATTTTTAATTTTTTATTTGCTGAAGCTATTTAGAATTAGTAAAATTTATGAAAAATTCTCCAAATTACACCTTTTTTAAATTTAAAAATTTTTTAAATTGCATGACAAAGTTGGTTCTAGTTTTTTTATTATTTAACAGCCCATACTATATAGATTCCAAAACCGAAAAAAAAAATCTATTTTAAAATATATATTTTTTAATACTCTTTCAAAGCTTAGTAATTTAAACTTTTTATTGAAATAAGGGCGTTTTTCACAGCAGTAAAAAATTACAACCGTAAACAAAATGTAAGACTTTTTTTCTACTTTGTTTGGAATATTGATATTGAGTAATTAAAAAACCAAACTTCTAAAAATTTCTTATACAAATAAAGTGTTTACAGTCAAATTTCTGAAGCGCCCGAAATATATTTTTTATTATAAATTAGTTGATTTTAGTGCTCTCTTGTGACAATATAGAGAAGTAGCCGATAAGAAAATGTTCAGCATTTTATTCAGCGTATTATTACCTTTCAAAAGATATATATTTCATTAAAAGCCGCGATGAGTGATTTTTTGATTTTTGTCTGTGGGTCAACGCACTGTGCACTCTCGGCTCACTTGAGTTCAACGATTAGATCCATACGTTATCATCTCCTGGTCAGTTTTTATCAGCGACCCCATTGCTTTAATGAGGACGTGAACCTCATTCACATCTGGCTTTGTTCTTGACATAAAATCTGTTCTGTGCTTTCCCATTTTAAGGCCTTTCACAGTTTATCGTCTAGAGCAAGCTTTCTGGACAAAAACAACATTAACAATTCTTAAAATTGTTGACACAGTCCATCAGAACATAATTAGTTAATTATAATGACAGCTAAGAATAAAATATTATTGAAGAATAGAATAGCATAAGAATAAAATATTATTGAAGTAAATATGTACATACATATATAGTATGTATAAAATTTGTTCATACACGCTACTTATGCGAATACGTCTCATGTGTTGTTGTTTAATGTAAAGCAGTAAATTAACGATGGGTTCAATAACCAAGAGTAAGTAGTTTTTTTTACTATTACATTTAAGATTGTTGAACCCGTAACTTAGAAAAGTTAAGTATTAAAAAAAAAAAAAAATTACAAAAAGTTATTAAACTTTGAATTCAAAACGCGATAACATACACTCTTAAACTATTTATTTTCATTCTAGCAAAAGGCAGTTTTACTGTATCAAAAATAGACATTTTTAATGAATGGCTCAAAATGTCTAATACTTACAAAAATACTACGATTTTTAATTTTGTTGTTTTAAAACATGATATGAAAAGCTTAGCGAGCAATCGGTGGAGGAGATCAAGCTAGTTATATCCAGATTTTCTGCCAAATTTTCGAAAAAGTGGGAGTATTTCAGAAGAACACGGAAACGGGTTTCAACGTCCAATAAAACATGGCCAGAGGATAATAAAATATTTCGAACGTTATACAATGATGTAAAACCATCCATTTAATCATCTCAGCTCCTTCTGGCTGGTCGTGGAAGACCGAAGAAGAAATAAAGGAATTTTTGCGGTTTGTACTTATGCACATATTTACGAAGGCGGGTTGATATTGAAGCTACCTAGCACTAGATGGCAGCACAAACACAAAAACTTTTTCTTTCTTAGAAATTACGATCTGTCAAACGTCAGCTGTTAAAATTTTAGCGAAATTCATCGATTAGTTTATTTTTTGTAGTCGTTTGAAGTAAGCAACTTTTGTGTTTCTTGGAAAATGGAAAAAAGTAAATTTCGTGTAGTGATTAAACACTATTATTTGAAAGGCAAAACGGCGAAAGAGACAAAAGAAAAGCTTGATAAACATTACGGCGAATCTGCTCCGTCAGATTATATGGTAAAATACTGGATTGCTGAATTTAAACGGGGCCGCACAAGCACTGCAACAATACCATCAACAGGAAGGCTAAAAGAGGTGGTTACTGAAGAAAATATCAAGAAAATCATCGATATCGTTATGAATGATAGCCGGGTCAAAATCCGTGAGATTGCTGAGGTGGTAAACATATCATATGAACGTGTGTTCAACATTTTGCATGAACATTTGCATATGAAAAAGCTATCGGCAAGATGGGTGCCGCGTTTGCTCAGTGTTGAACAAAAACGAGCTTGACAGATCACTTCACAGGGGTGTTTGGACATGATAAAGCATAATCCTGCTGATTTTTTGCGTAGATTAATAACTGTTGATGAAACGTGGGTCCACCACTACACACCTGAAATCAAAGTGCTCAGTAGAAGGCGAAGACAGCGAAATCGGCTGTCAAGGTTATGGCCACTCTATTTTGGGATGCACACGGAATATTGCTCATCGATTATCTTGAAAAGGGATCCACAATCACAGGAGAGTATTATCGTGCATTATTGGATCAATTGGTTGATGCAATCAAGGAAAAACGACCACATTTAAACAAGAAAAAAGTGCTCTTTCTTCAAGACAACGCACCGGTTCACACAGCATTAGATACGATGCTAAAACTACGAGAAATCCACTTCGAATTGGTTGATCATCTACCTTATAGTCCAGATTTAGCCCCTGGTAACTTTTTTCGGTTTCAAACTTAAAAAAAAGTCTCGCAGGAAAAAGATTCATCTCAAACGAAAAAGTGATTACCGAAACTAATGCGTATTTTGAGGAATTCCCAATATCGTATTATTCAGATGGTATAAAAAAGTTGGAAAATCGTCTTACTAAGTGTATTGAGCTAAAAGGAGACTATGTTGAGAAATGAATGGTTTTTGAAAAAAACAAATGTTTTCTTCCTACTTAGGTTCAATATCAATCCGCCCTCGTATATATGAATTTTTTATCTTTATCAATACAAATTTTCTTTTTAGCACTTGTATTTTTCTATATTTTGTGGCTTTGTTTACATAAAATATAAATAATTTCAGTTGTGAATTGTCACAATAATATTTATGATAACTTTTAGACAACTGAAAATAGTTACCATACATAATACTAATTTTATTTTTAACTGCGTTACCAGTTGACAAAGCAACTGAATTTGGTTGCTATCCATAATCGAGCCATAATTTTGTCCAGCTAGCTTGTACTAAACGACACACTGTGCGCTTGTAAAATTTTTTTCCTGCTTGAATATCTATTTTGGAATTTTTTAGTGAATTTGTCGAGTTTTAATATGTTTTGTCAATTTTCCCATTTAAATTTGTCATCATTTTTTTTGAATTTTTGTGCGTTTTTGTCAATTTGCCAGATTTTTGCTTAGTATTGTGAATTTTTTCATTTTACCACCAAAATCGACATAAATCACTCATCTAACACCCATCGCCATCATATTTTTAGAATTTAAGCGCCTGTATTTTATAAAATATATTCGACTCGATTAAACATGTACGTCTAGTGTAAATATGTACTCACTTTTTTCGTTTGTCTGTGATCTTGGATCTTTTAATCAACAGCTGTCATAAACAAATAATCCAGATTCTTAATTAATTCATTCTTATCAGAATCTTAAACTATATTCAGAATTAGGATCAGAATCAGAATCTTAAATTATATATATTTTGTGATTGAAATCACAAAAAAGTAGTTATTCAGATATGTGATGGATATCGCTTTTGATCGAAATTAAAATCGACTGAAATTTCAAACTGCTTTAATTTGCAAATGTGACAAGATCTTGAATTCTTTTTTTACTTATTGATTAATTATCATTAATAAAACTGCCTTGATTAGCAAAACTCCTAATAAATAGGGAGTTGCAAGATTTATAAGACTTTAAAAACATTGTCGATTTCAATTTCGATCAAAATCGATTTCTATCACATACCTGATTATCTCGCATTAGCAACATTCAATAAAGTTTTTTAAATTTTATATTCAAGTGATTAACCATAATTTTTATACATATCAATGAAATATTTTTTTTATGAAATACATACATAAATCAATTAATTAATCAATTAATTTTATATAAAATATTATGCAGAGTTTTTGCAAAAGATATTTTGATACATATATTATTTCGACAATATTCTAAAATTAAATATGTACGTAAAAAGTCATAATTATTTATATTACAAAATATTATTAAATTATCTTATCTGTAGGTATGTACATACATACATATGTACGTATTTTTATTAAAAATTTATAGCATAACTCTTTTAAAATTTATACATAACAAAATTAACGAAAGAGGAAGATTGCAAATTTACTGTATGCATGTTGTGCATTTTGTATTGAACTTGATATCAAATCTAAGTAAAATCGTGAATATATTTTATGATTAAACACTCAAATTTCGAAATTTTTATAAAATGTTGTTTATGGTTTTAAAGGTGTTTGAACGATAAAATGAAATATAACTTTGCTGCAGCAAATAATTATTTTGATTAATGGGTTCTTATCATCAATCGTCTATGTTTTAGTTTCTTAAATTATCATAATCTAATCAGAATAAATGTAAGTTTCTTTGATAATGCTTAAATATAAAAGCACTGGTTCAACTAAAAATAAGACATATTCTTCTCGGAGTAGTAGTTTGTCTAACATCGATATGCTGAAGTTTGTAATTTTATTGGCTGCCGTTGCCTGTGCTTTGGGTGCTGCTGTGCCTGAAGGCATGCTGCCTCAGTTGGATGGTCGTATTGTAGGCGGTGTTGCTACTACCATCAGCAATTTTCCCTGGCAAATTTCTCTACAACGTGGTGGTTCTCACTCCTGCGGCGGTTCCGTATATAGTAACAATATTATTGTCACAGCCGCTCACTGCTTGCAAAAAGTGTCAACTTCCGTCTTAAGAGTTCGTGCTGGTTCATCTTTCTGGAATTCTGGTGGTGTTTTGGTTGGTGTAGCTGCTTTCAAAAACCACGAAGGTTACAATGCCAGAACTATGGTTAATGATATTGCTGTTATACGTTTGAGCTCTCCCTTGACCTTCTCATCCACCATTAAGCCTATTACTTTGGCTACTACTGCTCCTGCTAATGGTGCTGCTGCTTCGGTTTCTGGTTGGGGAGCTACTGCTTTCGGCTCTTACTCCTCACCTTCTCAATTGCGCTATATTGACACTAAGATTGTAAGCCGTAATCAATGTGCTTCCTCTGTTTACGAATATGGTTCTGCAATCAAGTCCAGCATGATCTGCGCCTACACTGTCAATAAGGATTCTTGTCAAGGTGACTCTGGCGGCCCCTTGGTATCCGGTGGTGTTTTGGTTGGTGTTGTATCTTGGGGACAGGGTTGTGCCTTCCCTAACTATCCCGGTGTTTATGCTGATGTTGCTGCTTTACGCAGTTGGGTTGTCAGCAAAGCTCAATCTGTTTAAGTTTAATGAAGAAATATCGAAAACACAATAAATTACATTTTTTTAATTGAAAAATTTGATTTTGTTTTTGTTTTGTATTTTTTATGGCTTTAAGAAATGGACTTCAAAAAATAAATGTTCTCTGAGAATCTTGGCAGTAAGTTTTATGTTACGTTAAGAACCTTACCTTGCCCATTTCAGTGACATTTAACACAAAAAATTGTATATCGTCCATTTATCATAGAACCCAATTAAGATTGGTCTATGATATGTTTTAGCCTCTATTCAAACCTTCAATACAAATTTTGCATTATCTGCCATTGTGGTGGTTTTATAATAAGCAAATTTTAATTTATCACCAGCTTCTGATCTGTTTATTATCGCTTCATATTAAATGATACTAAAGCCTCATACATCCACCCAGAGTTTTAAATTATCTTATGAGATAATTTTGAAATAAATTTTTGCTCTATAACTGCTTATAATGTATCTATTGTTGCGTTGACTTTGTTAAAGATTGACCAATATTTGGTCCAAGTTCCTACATGAATTATAAATATAATTAATATTCTGTCGCTAACTGCTGGAATATTAGTAATATATTGTAATGTATTGTAATATATCGAATAACTGAGCTTGGGCCTCTGTAAGTTAATTAGTCTTCTCTCAAGTACTTTTCATAACTTTATTAAGTAGCATTTGTAAAAGTTTGCTATTCATATATTCGTATACTTATACATATATAAAGCATATATATTCTGATACCAATGTTACATTTTAACCTTTTTAAAACGTTTGAGTTCGTTTAAGTTGTGTTAAAATAAAATAAACTCCACTTTAATTGTTGTCTTACAGTTTTTATTTACTACACTATAACTTTTATACACTTTGTCTTAATACAACAAATTGGCACCTTTTTTCGCTTAAGCACGTCTTTATCTTACGACAGCAAAACGATAACTAACTAACGAGTAGATAAGGCAGTCTCTTTATATACCTAATTGCCTACAGTTTGGAAGGTTTCGGAAATGTCCAATATCTTCTATTTTTATATTCCTTAATTCAAATGTAACGTAAAGATGGTCGGATTGACAGTGCTGCCGAATACGCAAATAAGCACGGCATTGATAGGGTGACACATGACTATCAAATATACCAAAATTTAGACATTTTCGTAACAATATATGTATAGTACGTAACATTTAGGTAAAAATAACTATATTTATTACAAAATTAACAATTTGTAACGATAATGTTGAAATTTGGTATGCTTTTTTCGAAATTGAACCTGACAGAGTTTAAAATTAGTCATATGAGTTAGCATACTTTAAGAATTTTAATTAAAATTTTTTAGCTTATCTTTTGGAAAATTTGGCCCGAATTGATAACCCTAAAAGTATGCGAAGAACATTTAGAAGCCAATTATACTGCTAATTGTACTGCCGGAGATTCCAAAAGTCGTCTTAACATTTTATTAAAGATACATAAATAGGTAATCCAGAGGAAAGAAATTTATATAGATTTCTCCGTAACGCCGGGTGGGCAACGCTAATCAAAAGTAAGAAATCACTGCCTAAATTTATACTTAATTTTACTCCATGTCGTCAACAAATTATTAATAATTTTATCGTAAAAATTGTTAAAAAAATTGCAAGAAAACTGCGAAAAATTTGTTTACATCCGATATAGGAGGAAAAATAATGCCTGAGAAATTACAAAAATTGCCCATCAAATTCGTATATAAATCAATTTATTATATAAATTTATCAAAAGTATTTAATATTTAGAAGTCGTTTAAAACCCGGCATTTTAAACTATTTAAAGATATACACCCAGCGAAATAACGTACAACACGTATTATGTTTTTTAAAAACCAAATGATTTTATTTTAGAAACTTTTTTTTAACAAATCAAAACCTGTTTAGGGAAGAATTCAATGTAGATATAATGCTACGTTCGTACGACAAGGTTTTTTCGTCATTCGCGCTCCCATTTATAACGCAACCACCGATTATGACATTAATATCAATACAAATTTTTAAGAGCAAAATCACTCAAATTGTAAGTAATTCTATTTCTATTACCTTGTGTATTATGCTATGTTCGCACGTCACCGTGTTTTCTTCATTTGCTCTCTCATTCATAATACAACCCACGATTATGAAATTAATTACATAAATTTTCATACAAAATCTTGAGAGTTAATCACTCAAATTGTAAGTAATTCTATTTATATTACCCTTTGTATAACTTCAAAATCAGTGTCATCTCTAATTTTTATAAAACTTAGATCAAAAGAGTTTGGCATACTTATTAGCTCTTAATCAAAATGTTTTAATCAAATTTATTAAACAGACCTCTCTAAAGTATGCTGTCAAGTACAAAAAGCAAACAAAAAATAAAATAAGCGGAATAAAGACAACAAACAAAACAATGGCCGCTCGCTGCATTGACTTCATATGTTAGCTGTTAAAAGGTGCCGTGCGAACGGTAGAATGCAATTAAGTAATACAAACTGAGAACGAAGTAATCCGAAGTCACGTGCGAACAAAGCATAAAACTTATGTGTTGAATATCTTTATCTTACTTATTATTATTAAGAAACTATATCTTTTTCCAACGACATAAGCATAGCGTACAAAGTAATGTTACCAATATTTTTTAAGCGGGCTTCAAAAATTCAATCGCCTTGGCATAGATTTATATATTTTTCAAGAATGCACGTACTCAAAATCTTGTAATGTCTTAAATTGGCGGCCACTAGCATAAAAGTGTTGTGACAGGATGGCCTAAATACTCTCATGCGGTTTAAATCAGGACTACTAGCCGACGTTTCCATCACATTATTTTTTTATTCAAACAAGATTTTTCAATTACTTTGGAATTGAGGACTATTGCGATATTCTTTTGGAAAATTAACGCTGTATTTACATATTGCGTTCGAAAAAAATATAGTCTCTTATGGGTCGATTATCATCATTAGATGGCAACTGATCTTAATTACATTAATTATGGCAATAATTACATTGCGTATGGCAATTAGCAACTTCAAATTTATTAATTTCAATTGCTGTTTAGGTAACTACAAATTTCTAGTTGCCGTTTGTAACGCAACTAAAATTTGGTTGTCATCCATAATCAACCAATTAATTATAATCGTCTCGGTTCTGTATTCAGAGTGGAATCAATGCGTGTGGAAGTATAAAATTATTCGAAAAAGAATTGTGTAAATAGTATGAAAAAAAAACATTTCAAATTATGGAATACAGTCGATGTTTTAACAGTTCAGAGAAGTTTGTTAAAAAAAACTTTATTCGATTTGTTTTCGCTAACATTTTCTTACACGAAATAAAACGAAAAATATCATTCGGAAATGGAATACAGAACAGCTTTGAATTACGGAATATTTCGATTCCGAATAAAATCTTTCGTATTCGGAATACAGAACAGCACTGATTAAGATAAAGTTATTCAATACATAATTTTTATATCTACGTTGAACTCTTCCCTAAAATAAATGTAATTAGTGTTGTACGCTATATTTATTTCGCTGGGTGTAGTAGATGGATGTATTCCACTTAGGGTTGCCAGATTTAACAGTGCAAAATTCTTGACATTTATAGAAAAAAATCTTGATTTTGAAAAAAAATTGTGACAGTCAAAAATATTGGTGTTCAAAAAACTTTGGTTAGAAATTGTGGATAAATGCTTATAAAATGTAATATCTCTGCTAATAGTAATTGCATCAGGCAACACTAAAACTTGATAGGGCCTAATAATTTCGGGCAATGAAAGGTGTTTTTCACGCGACAATAATGTGCAAAAAAGATCATGGACAAAGCAAGGTAAAGCTTCGCAGACAGTGGCAAAGCCAGGATTGATACCAAGAAAGTTAAAGATTCCACAACCTGGTCAAACGATTAGTTCTAATCTCTACGGTCACCAACTAACAATATTGAAGCAAGCAATTCAATTAAAAATTGATCAACAGAAAAAGTTTTGTGTTTCATTGTGACAACGCCAGATTACACACATCTATGATCCGGCAGAAACTGAGAGTGTTTGGCTTGGAAGTTTTGATTCATCCGCCATAAAACCTGGACCTTGAAACTTCAAATTATCATTTGTTTCCATCTCTGCCGAACTCTCTTAATGGTGTAATATTAAATGCAGTAGATGGCTGCAAAGGGAATATTTGTTTTTAATTCACTAAAAGGATTAATTTACCTTTACGAAGGAAAACTTTAAAAAATATGTTTTAAACAAATCTTGACAAACCATATTTTTTCTTGATTCTTGACAAGCTGTAAAAATTCTTGTAAATCAAGCGAAATCAAGGCCAACTGGCAAGCCTAATTCCACTTGTAAACTCTTACAACACAAAAGACGCTCAGGCAAATGAAGAATAGTTAAATATGGTTTTTTTTAAAGAAAAAAAAAATAATAAAAAGAAATGATAAAAACAACAAAATTCCCCTGAAAATTTAATTATAAATTGGTATTTCCAAAATACTGGTGCGTTTGCAATTTATAAATGAAACACGAACCAAATTTTTACTTGAGTTTTTCCCATCAACAAAAAAAAAAAAAAAAATAAAAAGCAATATAGTACACAAAGGCAAAAACAATTCGAAATTCCCGATCGGGTGATAACATTTAACAAAAACATAAAGATTTAACTGTGATGTAGAGTCTTATCTAGAAATACGATTTGTTGTTTGCCGTAGTTACTGTTAAACGTACATACTCGTACATATAAATAGTTTGCTTTGCGATTTTTTTGTCTTCTGCTACGTGTGCTTTGGGTGCTGCCCTACCTGCAGGTATGCTTCCCCAATTGGATGGACGTATTGTAGGCGGTGATTATACCACAATAAATAATTTTCCTTGGCAAATCTCTCTTCAACGCAGTGGCTCACATTCTTGTGGTGGTTTTATCTATAATTCCCGAATCATTGTTACTGCTGCCCATTGCTTGGAATCTGTTAGGGCTTCTGTCTTGAAGATACGTGCTGGGTCCTCCTACTGGAATTCTGGTGGTGTTTTGATCAGTGTTGCTGCTTTCAAAATACACGGAGGTTACAACGCTACGACTGTGGTCAACGATATTGCTGTCATTCGTTTAAGTTCTCCCTTGACCATGTCTTCCACTATTAAGTCTTTTCCTCTAGCTACTAAGGCTCCCGCAAATGGTGCTGCTGCTTCTGTTTCTGGCTGGGGTCACACTTCATAAGGTGGTAACAATTCCCTCCAACTGAGATACGTTGATGATAAAATTGTTAGTACTACTTAATGCGCTTCATTCAAATATGGCTATGGTTGGTTCTCAAATGAAGCCCAGCATGATTTGTGCCTACGCCATAGGTAAGGACACTTGCCAAAATGACTCAGGCGGCCCATTGGTCTCTGGTGGTTTCTTAGTTGGTGTTGTATCTTGGGGCGTTGGCTGTGCCGTTGAAAACTATCCTGGTGTTTATGCTGATGCTGCTGTTCTTCGATCTTGGGTTATTAATACTGCCTCCTCTGTTTAAAAAGATATAATAAATGTGTATGTATGCAATAGAAAAGATTTTTAAAGACATTTAAAGCATTTTTCTACTTTGTCTATTATTTAATTCATATAAATAATAGAGTGTATCTTTGCCAATTTTTGGAGGCACATAAACTGTGATTTGTTTACTAAGTGCTATGTATTCGGATTAAATATTCATAGTGCGCCAGTAATATGATATGATAATTAACCTATTTTTACTATAAGAGTTAAATGAGAAGCAAAGAAGCTACAGTCAATTATGCTCAAGTAATTGGTACCTTATCTGTACGAGTATTCAATCCATAATTAAGGAATCTTTTGTTAGAGAGATATTTGAATTAAAGTTGCTATTTTAAAAATTTCCGTCAATCTTTAGCCTTATGCGACAAAAATCCAATTATCTTTAAACTTATTATTTGTAGTTTGTTAACAAGGCTAACATAGACATATTCCAGTTGATACAAAAAGTAATTCTGAGTTAACCTGTATAATTAGAAGTAAGTTAGTCCCTAAAAATACTTGCAAAACCTTATTCTTCTGAACTGACGGCACACAGTTTAGAAAAGTTAGTAAAATTTTTCCTTGTCAAATACAGGATTACGATGATATGGCAAATGCTGTGCAACCGACTAGACAGGAATCAATTTCAATACTTGTGTACCACTCTTAGCATCAAATTGCTTATCTTTATATGAAGATTCAGGACCCAAGTCTATTTAGCCAGACGAAAAGAATAAGAAATAATAATTACCGTAAAAGAAGTGCACTTTTTTCATCCAACTGTTATTTTATTCATAATTAATCATACTACTTTTATAAATCCAAAAATAGTACAGTTCCTATATTAAATAGCGTGTGAAAACATTTCTAAACTTTAAAAATTATATAAATTGGATAAAAAGTGTGTTTGCTTGATAAATGCACACATACTCAAGTTTACTTAAGTAAAGTATACACCGTCGCTTTCCAAATCCTCAAAAAATCTTAAAATCTGTTAAAGACTTCAGCGTTGCCGTTTTTGTCCGATTGGATCAAAAATGGTAGTTTTTCGTTGATAGTTTGGTTGGAAGAATGAAGCTTTGATTTTATAAACAACATTTTTCACTAATGCTAACAGTTATTTAAAATTTCTAACTGTAACAACTCTATGTTCTTTTGCTCAGAACCGTCAACCTGCCTTGCACATGTATCAGATTCAAAATTTCCTCGAATTATCTTCAAGTTTAGTCAAAAATGTGAAGTGATCCATAGTCTTATCAATAAAACTTAAATGCCAATCTCAGCCGTCGATATGCAACTTCAAACCATAACGAAATTGTCTACAACCTTGCTCTATCGTTGGCATCAAGTTTTTATGTCAGAATACCTTGTTTTTGCGCCAAGCCTTTTGTTTTTCGTCACATTCACAACAAACGCACTTTAGTCGCTCAAAACATCTTTAGGGTAAAGTATGTAGTATATTAATGTATTGCTACTTTCAAGAAAGTACTTTCATGTATCAAGACTGGGTAACTGAATAAATTTTCGATTGTAATTAGCAAATGCATTTTAAAATATTTTATTTGAAGTTTTCGTAGGCTGCGAACGGTTTTGGTAGAATTTCAGAAAATTTTTGGTAGGAAATCAATTTCTAGCGTGGCAACATTCGTTTCGCTTTTGTTGTATAACGTAAGTTGTTGTAAGAACTTTGTTGTTGCTCTTTATGGATATTGTAAAGCCTGCAATAAAGTCTTAAAAGATATAAAATGTTTAAATTCATCGTTTTTTTAAAGAATATATATATATACTAAATTACTCAGTTTTGACGCTCATAGTATGTATGTAATATGGTTTTTTCCCGGAATTCCCATCAACTAATATTATTTCCCGCTTTCGCGGAATTTTTATACCAGAAGCCTGGCAATTTCTTCATATAGATTAAAAGTTTTGAAACTGAAAATATTTACATATGTGAAGCATATTGTGTAATAGTACCGGGTAAAAGTGGAGCAGTTGGTTCAAAAGCAGTTCAGTTAAAAACGGATTTCGGTAAAGAGCTGCTCTTCTGTTCTGTTCTCACACAAATTAAGAAAAAAACAAAGAGAAAACAAGTGGAAAAACACAGTGCAAAGTGTAGTGAGTGAGAGATTGTCAATTACTACCACAATTGTAAAATGCATTAATATTAGTTTGCCGAACGCTGCTTTAAATCGGATTTCGACAAGGAACTGCTTTTCTCTTCTGTTTTCATACGTACGAGTCACACACATAGAGAAAAAATAAACAAAAAGAAGTAAAAAGAAATCAAGTGGAAAAACACAGTGCAAAGTGGCCTGAATAAGAGACTCTCAATTACTAACACAATTGTAAAATGCATTAATATTAGTTTGCCGACCGCTGCTTTAAAGCATATATTTAAAAACTCGGCTCGTGAGCAGAATTTTCTTTTGGTTTGCTCATTATATGACTCATACTTTTTGCTTTTTTCTATTAAAAATTTTAAATTTGTACTCACGAGATTTGCTCTTTAACTCGTGAGCACGAATTTTATACTGCGAACGAACTAAAAATAAGCAAAAAAGATCCAAAGATGAGCATTTTATATCAAAGCATGTTGTTTGTGTAAGACTGAGTGCGTAATGGGGCGATTACATGATCTAGCGCGGCTTGTCAGCATGGCTTGATGGCAAGCCAACCAGCCAATTAGCTCGTGTTTTCGAATTTGACAAATACAACAAACATGCTGTTACACAAGCTTATTAGACGATCCAGCGCGGCTTGTCAGCACGGCTCCATGGCAAGCCAACCAGTTCGTGTAATAGCATGTTTGTCGTGTTTGCCAAACTCGTTGGGTGGATTTGAAAATTGCTTAATATTTTGTGTTTGTCATCCAGCCATCAAGCACGGCTTAATGGCACGCTTTACACAAACAACATTTATTAAAAGGAATTGCTCGTTTTCAACTCGTTTTGATGCTTTTCGACTCGGCTTGCGTTCCGATGTTTTTTAATTCTTTTGTTTTTGATTCTTCTTTCTTCTTATTTCTTCCTTTTAAAATTTTGCTATCTAAAAGAATCGTTCTTCACGAACGAATTCAATTCGAGAACTCTTCTACTCTGATAATATCACAATACCACCGCACAACACAACTTTACTCCAAAAATCCAAAATTATTCAATATTAAAAGTTCATATCCACATTAAGATAACAGATTATGTAGGCATACCTGCAGCGGGATTTCAGGGAAAAGGATTTTTTTCCTGATTTCCGGGGAGTGGAAAAAGTGCTGGAAATAAAAAAAAAATCTAGTACATATGTACGTATCTGTATGTATAAACCCATAGGGTAAGCTAGAATGCTAGTCATAGGTTAGTTTACTTACACTCCCATAACAGTCTTTAAACATAAAAGTATAGTTTACTTACCTTTATATACAAATTCCTCATCTGACACACAGTCTTTCAGTATTCCATTGCGCGACCACACAATAGCACTGGTAAACGAACACAAAGTGAACCCATCGCTTACATTCGTTACGCAAATGGGATTTACTAGTATTCCTGAGAGAGTGTGTAATGAATAGATGTCGGAATAATACATCCCGCATCCTTTTAAAACTGATAGGAAGAACCTGCATCGTCTTCTTATCTACTTCTACATCTACTCGACACTTGATTAATCTACCGCCAGTCCTTGTTATGCATGTTATAACTGACTTTGAATGTCTTTTGTATTCTATATTAAAGTGAATATCCATAATAATTATAACAATTGAATTGCTTTTATTTTTTTATAACATCAAATAAATCAATTAATTTTCTATAAAATACTTGATGTTAAATTCCCCAATAAGTTATTAACAGAAATTAAATGACAAAGCTTTTATTTTGATTTATTATATCAGCGACATTCTGAAATGAAATACATACGTAAAATTGTAACTTTTATAAATTCCTACGTTAGTATGTGCATAATATTGCGTTACAAAGTCTTATTAAATTAACTTCGTTATTTTGTAAGGAATTTATGACAATTTTCTTTTTTCAACATTTATGCGCGTTGTATTGAACTTGATATAAAATCAATGTAAAATCCTTGATAATAAATATTGTTCTTTAAATGGCAAATTTGTTTTGGGTTTTAAAAAATACACTCGTTGTAAAATTTCAAAATTTTTATAAAAATTTTATTGATTGCATTGAAAGGTATTTGAACGATAATGCAATATTAACGATATCGTCGTATTCCTATGATATGGATTATGATATTGCTGTTATATTTTTGAAATCTCCTTCTCATCCACCATTAAGTCTATTGCTTTGGCTACTTCTGCTCCTGCTAATGGTGCTGATGCATTAGTTTCTGGTTGGGGCATTACTTCCTTTGGTCCTACTGAGGTACCTGCTCAATTGCGCTGCATTGGCACTAAAATTGTAAGCCGTAGTTCATGTGCCTCTTCTTCTTACTATAATGCTGATATGATCTCGGACAACATGATCTGTGCCTACACTGTCGGTAAGGATTCTTGCCAAGGTGACTCTGGCGGCCCACTGGTATCCGGTGCTGTTTTAGTTGGTGTTGTATCTTGGGGAAAAGGTTGTGCCAAGCCTAACTATCCAGGTGTTTATGCTGATGTTTCTACTCTACGCAGTTGGGTTCTCAGTATTACTCCGTCTGTTTAAGTTTAAATAGAAAAAATAAGAAATATTAAAAAAATAAAAATTATATACATTTTTTTTAATTATATATATACTCGTGTATATATTTGTTTTTTAATTTACGGATTGTAATTACTTTCATAGGTTTTTATTATTTCCGAAATACGAACTATAAAAACTATAAGACAAATAAGAATACTGATCGATAGTCATCATTGGCTTATAAAGTAGAGTAAAAGGCGGCAATACTTTCAATATTTAGCTAATTTTATTATTAAGGACTTTGGCCTAAACTATCTCTGTGTGGTTCTAGTCTCCTTAATAAAATTACTCAAATTTACCGCAGAATAATGAGTTTTGTCTTGTCGTAATTACAATGTTGTTTAACACAAAGAATAATACAACAGATAGTTCCCAGTTAAGACCGGTCAGATACAATTTTTACATTGAATGTCATTGTGGTGGCTTTACAAATAATAGTGGTATGACAAATAATTTGAAAAAGTTTCTTACGTTCTTGCTTTTAGTTGTTACTGAAATAGCGACACGTACACATGTGCAGGTGATGTAGGTTGATTTAAAAAAATCTTTTTTTTTTTAAAACATCAACTTTACTCTCTCTGAGAAAGTAATTTTCCTGTTCTCACTAACACAACTACATTTTTACTTTTGCACATGCGTGCTTTTTTATAACTAGGTTGAAACACGAAGTCAACTCTTGACCTATGATCACTTAATATTTATTCATACTATAAAGCAGTGATATGCAAAAGTAGTTAGTGAGAACATGGAAATTATTCTCTCAGAGAGAATAAAGTTGATGTTTTAAAAAAATCAACATACACCCACTGCACATGTGCACTTGTCGCTATTTCAGTGACAACTAGAAACATAAGTGAAAGAATCTTTTTAAAATAGTTTGTGTCTTAAAAAAATTTGCGTACATTTATCATACATATGCATTCGTCGCTGTCTCATTGACGACGTAAGAAAACGAGTGAGTTGATCGGGGACAAAAGTCCTATGAAAAGCTCATGACTGCTATAAAGTATCGTCAGGCAAAGTTCTGCTCTTCTCTTTTGTTTTCACTCGTACGAACTTACGCGTAAGCAAAAAATAAGAAAAAAAATCAAAGACAAATAAGGAGGAAATAAGTGGAAAAATACAGTGCAAAGAGGCCTAAGTGAGAGACTCTCGAATTACTACCACAAGTGTCAAATGAATTTGTATATTTTGCCCCATCCAATCGCACATAGTTTAAAACAGCGTCAGGAAAACTAATATTAATTCATTTTACAATTGTAGTACCATAGTCATTTGATAGTTTCTCACTCAGCCCATATTGCACTTTATTTTTTCACTTGTTTTCTATTTACTTCTTTTGTTTATTTTTTGCCTATGCGCGTGAGTACGTACGTGTGAAAATAAAAGAGAAGAGCAGCTGTTTGCCTAAATTTGGTTTAAAATTATCCAATTGGATCCCAGTATCATTTTGCTCCTTAAATTTTCATCTAGCATCTACCATTTAGTCGAGTTTAA